>JAPMOQ010059182.1:176007-202569 GCA_026543055.1 Argiope trifasciata | reverse complement strand
TTAAAGCTAAAACACTATATGACAAAACTTTTTTGACTGGGATAATATCCATCACGAATATGTATTATATGCTCCTAACCTATAAAGCTTCAGCTATATTGCACTCCAATAAGGGTAAGCGTCTTTTCTTATTTCTTTCTCATAAGGAGTCAATTTATAGAAACATGTAAACATCATTTATATTTCATGTTTTTCTGAGAAAATGTTAACTACATCCTACATATTTTATTGAAGAATAGGAAAAAAAATGGTTGATAATAAATTTCAGCTTATTGCGTGGTGTAATTTATTAGAATTATGAATTAGTGATTTTCTAATGCAAATGAGACCGTTTTCAAATTCTTATTCTTGTACGTTTCCCTATGTTTAAAATAATCATGTTTACTTTAGAGTAAAAAAAAACATTAAACGAATTTTTGATTGAATTTTGAATTACAAGAAATCGGCTTAGGCAAAAATGATCACAAAGCAATATAATACATTAACTTTCAGCAACTATTAGATATAGTATTCCAATATATGCCATAGATAAATTCAAAAACTTTGGTTTAAATTTGAAAATGACAGATAAATGAATGAAAGTTTTGATTAGATTTAGTTACTGAAATTACAGAATTCTGCCATCTCTTCTTGATCAAAACATCTTTAAAAATTCCTAAAAACAAACTCTTATAATCTTTTGAAAAACATGGTATTAATCTTAACCGAGTTTCAAGTAATCGATGAATTTTCAAAAAGGAATACTTTTTAGAGCAAATAACATTCAACTTTCTGGAAAAAGAAACAAATTGCTTAGTAAAACAATAATTTTTACTGACTAACTGTGTAATTAAATTGTTAAATTGATTGTTTAGATATTCATATGAAGGAATTTGTAATTTTTTAAAATAATTTATAGGCAAAAATCTAATAAAAATAAGAATACGTTTATCAGTGATTTTAAAATTACTTATACACACGGTTTGAACAAATAGTTATTTACCAAATCTATCAGATAAATTATCATTTATTTTTATTCATCTTTATATGTTTCATGTCTGTAAAAGAGAATTATATCAATAACTTTTCTTTTATTTTCTGACGTGCTTTGATGTAGGGCTTCTATTTCTAAGTTACTACAATAATAGGATTGGCGATGATTAAATAGTTTTAAGAAATATTATTTGAAATTTCTAATACTAACACTATTTTAATTAAATTATGATTGGTTCAGATTTTATTGATAACAAGTCTCAGCGATAATAATAATAATAAGCCCAAAATATTTTTAAAAAATAATAAAATTATATTTTTTATTAAATAAAAATACGTATAAGATGTTTTCATAAAATGATTTTTTCATTGATGTTACTAAACTAATACATTAGAATAACCTATCTAATTTATATTATTTATCAAATGTTGGGACAGTGTATTTTGCTAAATTTCCTTTAATTTATTTGTATTAGTGTGGTATTAACATTTTTAACAACTTTCGCATGCGTTTCTCTACTAATAATTCATGAATTTATGTAAAGTATTAGATATGATTTACAGAAAATGAATACATTAACAATAAGAGATTTGCAGTTTAGCATTGAACTGTCAGTTTAGAAAAAAATCAACTGAATAAAAAATGTTTGTTTTAAGAAAAGATAAAAAATAAGTTTCTTTTATTTTTATAAGTAGGCTATTTAAAATTAAATGTTTTAACTTTAATTCACAAACTAAAACTCTAGGGCATTCCCTTGAATCGTTTACATTTGTAGTAAAGAGATAAAAAAGATTGAAATCACTCTCTCAACGTTGAAGTTATAAATGCGTTTCAGGTATTGTTTTACGTTTAAAGTAGGAATATAAAACATTCTTGAATAAATATTCTTCATTATTTTAATTCTGATATTTATTAAACTTGTACTAAATATCAGATTAAATCTATTTTTAACACAATTGTGAAGCAAAACTAGGACAATAACGTCTGCTATAATTACATTTCCCAAATTTACTATTCATTCCTTAGTTTAATTACAATATCAGATTTATCATAAAATTTATTTTAATTTGTTGGGAGCGAGATTAATTATAATACTAACAATATTTTCAATTTTAAATCTTTATGCACTAAATAAAGCAAATATAAAATCAAGTCGTTATTATTATTTTGATCATGAAAGGAAATGCACGTATAATAAGTTATCTCTGAAGGTAAATAATTATTTTTGTTAAAAAAATAATTTGACTTGAAAATTAATCAGGCACATAAAGGTTGAAATTAAAATTAGCTATAATTTAGAACTGAATCATCTATGAGTACGAAATATTCCTTTATTTTTTCAATATAATATAATTTTTAATTGAGAGTATGAAAATCATTTTCAAAATATATGAATTAATAACGTATATAAATTTCATTAAAAAAGTGTCTACAAGCTTAAAATATAGTGCTTTACCAATTTTAAACATATAAATAGCTGCTTGCTAAAGTATATAGCAATAAAACCAGAAATTCAGGAAAAGACTTAAAGTACTCAGTTAAAAATGCAATTTGCAATTTTTTAAAAAAGCTCCTTAAAGAGCAAATATATTTTAATGATGATGACATATTTGGGGTAATCCAAATGGACTGGAAATCATAATTCATTTAGATATCTATTGTCTCTGAGCAAATCCTGAATGTTGGGATTTATGCAGACTATACTCTAAATCTTTTTCGCCTTGAAACCAGAATTTCGTATCGCCATTAGCAACTTGGGGTAGCACAACTTATTGAAGCATTGTGATTCACTTCATATGCAATGGCAGAATGTAGGTGGATAAGCATTTAGTTTGAATTATCCATCAGAGTGAATACACGAGGGAAAACAGTGCTATTAAATTATTGAATCTGAGTAAGAAATTTAAAATATTAGAAACTTTTATCAATAGCATAACATTTCATAATGAAACCCTGGTCCAGCTAAAAAGAATTTTTAAGTAAAAATTAAGTAAGATTTTCGCCATTTTCCGAGAGAACGTTCGAAAATATTATTCTAAAAAATAGTTGTAAACATCATTTTAAATTTATAAAATGACATTTATTGAATTTAATTTTGTTGTAAAATATATTTAAAAATGTTGTAATATTTAAAAAAATATATTTTGAAGTTTTTTTCTACAGTTTATTTATACACTTTTCAACACTTCAATAAGCATTTAATAGAGTAATGTTCTTAGAATTTTGAAAAATTACGAAGGGAAATTACTTTAATTAACTGTATAAATGACATAAAACATCAAAATTTAGATTGCTTAACATGCAATATGGAATTTCCTAGTCCTCAACTAAGAGTCTAAACTTCTATTAAAATCATATAGTCATGTGATTTTACTTCACTAGAAATGTCCATGCACACAATAAACAGAATAAATCTATGTCTTAAGTATCTCGTTCAATTTGAAGTTCGAAAGAATTTTTTTTGATATAATAATAAACATAAAGTTTTCGCGTGAAACCAATTAATCATGGAGAGTGTTTAGCACTATAATGAAAGTACCACTGTACAGAGTGACCAAAAGAAATGACATTTTTTTTATTTCTCCAAGTATTGTTCTAAGCCACATACTTCTTTTTCCAAATTTTCTTAAATAAAATCTACAGCTTTAAACACTTTGTTTACTATCAGAGTTAATAAAACGTTTAAAAAAATCTTAAATTGTTTCTCTTCCTCCTTTAAGTACAAATGTCAAATAGTAAAATTCGTGGGTTAGAAAACATTGTAACGAATAAACAAGTAATACAATAACTCTCTAATATCATAAACAAGTATAAGAAAATATGAGAATTCTTGACACTTTTTCACAGTTTTTACTGTTTTTCTTTACGTGCAGATTTTACGTGCAAATTTTTGACGTGCTTTTGTATACCTTATTTTATCAGAATAGATATGACTAAATGCAATAATTTAGATAAGAAAAACATGTGTTTCACTTCTTTCTGACACTCAATATATACTTTTTTTAAATATTGGAACTGTAATTTTTAACTCAATCAAAACATGTCTAGTGATCTAAAAATATTAACTAAAATTTTTATATTCATTATATTTTGATTCGAAGCATAGCGAATTTGAATAAATTATGGACAAATTATTTTACTGAGACATCGCATTAAGTTCCAAAAGACGCGTTTTCAATTCCTCTAAAAATCTATGACAATAGATCCTTCAATATTTGCATCCAGCATCTGTTGTAAAAAAAATGAAATTGGATTTTTTAATTTAACACAGCAGTTTCGGTGTCTTAATATTCCTCACATATTTTTGTATTGTTATTTCTGAATGTGAATCAAGTCTGTATAATCAGCCTCCATTTTTGTCGTGTGACTAAAAAATCAAATTTTTAAAATATTAGTTTAAAAAATCAAATTTTTAAAATATTGGTTAAAAAAGGGCTTTATCTGATAAAAATTCTATACAAGAAGAATTAGCCATTTAGATTAGGAAGAAATACGTAATGATCATTGTTTTAAAGCTGGCTGTTAATGATAATTTTATGAAGAGGCTTTGTGTGACCAAACTGGCGTTTTTATATGAAAAATTAAAATTTTTAAAAAATGACAAATTTAATCCCTTAAATCACAAAAACTGTAGCATCCCAAAATATCATCAATGAAACGCCAGGCAGTTAATATATGAAATTTTAGTTTTAATTTTTTAAAATAATATTTATAATGAATGTGAATATTCCAGTATTTAAGTTTATTTTAACTAATTTTAAAATGAACGGAAGGACCGTATATGTTATTTAACTCATGTTTCATATTAAAGAATACTACATACTTTGGATTATAACAGCATTTGTAAGTTTAATTAATTATACTAAAAACCGATAATTCCTATTCTCCTGAAAAATGAATGCTTTAATTTCACTTTTATTTTATTATTTTTATTAATTTACTTCATAAATGTTTTAATTATCAAAATTTCATAACATGTTATAGGTGAGAAAGTACATTACCATTTTATATTAGTTTATTATATGGAAAATGATGACAATCTATACTTTTCTTGTATTAAATTGTGTAGCGCGCTTCCATCCGGGTTAATAAATTATAATACTGGCGATGAAAATTGTTGATATGGTTAGTACTAAAGAATCTTTTCAAGTAGCACGTCCTCTATTTCGGAGCGTGTAAAGGTCAATTCAACTCTCTTGATTGCATGATGAGTTTGACGTATAAAATGGTAAGCTGCACTTCATCCTCGGCGCTGTATTCTGAACCCTAACATAAAGGTCCTTGAAATAAACGATGAATGGAGGCCTTCGTACTACATAGGGAAAAATATATATCAATGTGTAAGGAGTATAGAAGAGAAAAACATAAAGTTGATTTTAATGTATTAGTTAATGAATAGAAAAATTTTCTGAATTCATTATATTAGTTAATAAAAAACAAAATTTTGCTGAATTCAATCTATTAGTAAAGGAATTTAAAAAAATCTTCTGAATTCAATATACTAGTTAACGAATAAGCAGTATATACAGTATATAAATTAATGAATATGAAAAAAATGTTAAATTAAATATGTTAGTTAATAAACTGAAAAAAAAATTACTATATTCGCATAGTACGAACAATTTTAATTTAGAACGATTTTAATAAAAATGAAGTATAATTTCTATAAACATATTATTAACTATTATTTTTATAATTTATTTTAAGTAAATTATTTAAAGAATATGATTAAAACATACTTTTATATTAAAAATATGATGAAAAATTATCCAAAATCTGAAAAATATCTATCAGTTTTTATCGGGGAAATCAGGGTTTTTAGTTCTAACTCTTAAATTAGATTATGAATTCCTTTAAGAATAATATGTTAGAAAATCAATTCACTGATTCTGAACTTACCAACATTCAGTTTAAAAAATAATAAAAAAAAATGTTGAGTTTTAATTTTGGGACCCTTATTTAATGGTTATAATTAGCTTTTTTTTAAAAAAAAAAGATTTTACACTTCCAAGAACTGCTAATGAACATTTATATCATATCACTTGTAGAAAATATATCTATTAAATTATTTAACTTTTTACATGGCAGTCAACAAACAATATATTTCATTTTCATTATAGAAATAAATAATGCGTTTCAAACATAAAATTGCATCTGTCATGTGAATTAAAAAGGATTTTTTATTGACATAGGTAATTTATTAATGATTAGCAGCCATTTTGTATGGTAACTGTTTCAAATCACCATATCTTTCTTAGGAAAATTGCAATATATAATATGTGCCTATAAAATAAATATAATCGCCCTTACGCTTCAAAAAGAGAATTCAATGTTCAAAATTTTAAAATTCAACATTAACTCACTAAAACTTTTTTTAAACATTGAACGATAGAGAGAATACAAATTCAAATGTTGCGTTTTTCACAAAGATAAGCTAACTGTCGTTTTGTTCAATAATATGCACATGAAAATACATCAAACAAGAGTGTGAAAATATATCATTCCTATTTTCGAAATTTTGAGAAAATATAAGCTTCTCACGAAAAAAAAATTAAAAATATATGTTTGGCGTGTTTATTAACTATTTTATATATGAGACTAACATGAATCCGACAAAATAATTCTCATCTCATGTTCAAAGAATTATCATGAGAATCCTGACGAATTTTGCAAATAAATTTGTAAAATTATGAAATTGAAGTTTATAATAGCAGCTCCTTTGAGTCTGGGACATATTCAAAGTAGTTTGATATTGAGTTTGGGGGAAACTCATATTTTTATAGGGTTATTTGATGTATATAATAATGAAATTTTTAGTTTAATATTGTACAAATGCTCTTTATGATATTTTATATATTTTCTTGATAAGTAAGAAAATATGTTTTTTGTCTGCAAATAAAGCAGTTATCAGTACTTCTATTTTCTCTTAAATTGAAACTTGATAAATGAAAAAAAAAAAAAAATTCTCAATCTGTTGAATTATGAAACTTTCAAATAACGGTACAACTTTATTAAAGAAAAAGAAATATTGTTACATTAATTAAACAAAAAAAAACTTTTCATGCGTTTCATTTTAAATTATAAATTTTTAGTTTGCAGATTTAGCAACAATTTATAATTTCAGGAAATAGTATTTAAAGATGCAAAAAAACTCTAAAATGTTGATTATGCAATTATAAGAGAGTAAAAAAAATGAATATGTAAACAACATTCAAAACGTTTTATAAAATAAACTGATCAGAAATTAAAATTTTGAACTAAAATATTGTATTCAAAAATCACTGCCCACTTTAAAAAACTAAAATTGCTCAATTTAAAAAAAAAAACACAACATGCTTCACCCCAATATAATACAGCCATATTTGAAAAAGAGCATTTCACAATTAATATTTTCAAAGATATGTATTAATTATTAAAATAGTTATTTATTAAATTTTATTCAAAGAATGGCACAATATTTAAAATAATAGAATTATTCAAAAGTTTCAAACGATATTTATTAATTACAAATTTTCATCCTAGAAAAATATTAACAAAAACATATCAAAAGGAATTTTAAAAAGGCATTTATTTATTTTGTATTTTTACTTCAAATTTCTCAAAATTAAATAGGATTTGATTCAATTTCTTAAACATTATTCTAACAAAAAATTTAAAATTACTATCGAATTCAAATTAAAAATTTCTGTGTGAAAGCAAATAGGCCGGTATTTAAAGGTATACTAATTAATAATTTGTCCATTTGTACCAGTTTCCTTTTCCTTTCGCAAGTTTTCAACTGATATTTTCATATAATTAATTTGTTCCTTTTCAATCTTTTTTCTTAAAAATATTAATTAAATATGAAAGACCATATGTGTTATATTTCGTTTTAAATACCTACTTTTATTTATGCACTAAATTTCTGTCAGTTGAAAATAATTTATTTAATTTCCTATAAAAAATAAATGGCATTAAAAAACTTCAGGTAATTAAATTTTTGATTAATTCATATTATATCAAAATATTTTCTACTAGAGTTGCCTGATAATATATACGATAATTCATTATTCACACAATACTGTAATTTTGAAAATATTCTTAAATACACTAATAAGCATTCATTTTAAATAATTGGTGTCTATGATTTCATTCTTTATAAGTCAAATATTTATAGACATTAGTTTCATGAACAGCTTAATCTATCTACCATAATAAATAATCTGGTGAAATTTAGAACTCCTGACAAAACTAGTATCTGGCATTCCATCCGTTAATATAAATTCTTAGATTTTCTTGAGGAATTTTCATCTATCATATAATCATTTCTCTGAAAATTCTTTCCGAATTGTTCTAGTTCAATTTATCATGAAACGAACATAACTTCTTCTTTTTAAAATCACGCAAGTTCGTCGATGGCTTGATTTATCACTCTATATCACATTTGTCACGCATCACGCAAATGAGTCATTTGCTAATGTTACAGCACATGCTACCGTAACTTGATGACTAAGGTTAAATAATATCATAGAATCATTACTTAGGATAGTTCTATTAAACTTACTTTTATACTGGAAACATTTTTTATGTCTTGTTCTTATGTGTTTGATATTTTCGGTTAACTTTTTTTTAAATATGAGGAAAATTAATTATTCTAAAAAAAATATAGAATGCTATTAATCAGCAGGAATAAAATTCTTTCACGATTTAAATATTATTGATAAAAACATAGTTTTCACTTTTATTTTGCATTAAAAGGGCCACTAAATTCTATTTCAAGGACTTTAACGAAGTTCTCACGGCATTTTAAATTTGGATCATAAATAGTTTTAAACATTTCTTTGTTCTATTTAGTTTTTTATAAATGAAACTGAATTAAAACTCAAGCATGAAGTGAAATATTCTGATGTCTTTTACTTTCTTATCAGGTAATTTGAGTTATGTTAAATCGTACATCGCAACAATTTTGCACTGAAAAGTAAAATGATAATGTGTTTGAGTCACGCTAAGAGTGCTGCATAAAGTAAAAAATTTCCACTGCCAACCTTTGATTAAATTACTTACGTTATAAAATGATAGAACTTCAAATTCGGTCTTCAATCTCTTAAAATAATAGAAAAAAATGCATGGATTACATTATTGCATGTATTCAAGAAATAAGTTATTGACCGTTCCACTTAGATCCACATAATTTGGCACAAATGCAATTTCGAGTGAAAGAGTGCATAATTTAAAGTAGTTTATTTAAAACTCTTAGTTATATTTTTAGTTAATTATTAAACACATGACAGTTTGGAGTGTTTCACACACAACTGCTTATCTTGCATAATTTTAAAATTGAAAATAATCTTTCCAAAGATAATTTAAATGTCATTAAGTTTTTACATATTTAAAATTAATACATTAAAGCTTCTTTCTAGAATACTTCACTATTCCAAAGAAAAACAAATCTTTTATCATGTGAGAAAGTGATCATGTTTTTGTTTGAAGGTTTTGAATAACTGAAGGCAACAAATAATTGAATCTTGAAATCACGTAGCCAATAAATGAATCATAAATGGCAATATTCATCACCGTTTTTTAATCGCACGCATTTTTAACTACTTTTAGCAGTGCTGCATTCTTATTATGTATGTTTCGTTAAAAGCAGATGCGTTTTTAAAAGATCGTCCTGCTTTTACCAGTATTGTTTTCTTTTTACGCATGTTTCTTTGACAGCAGATTTTTAAAAGTTTGACATTTCGCCTTTTACTTTTTTTTTTCAATCTTAAACCAAATATTTCATCCTGGCTTTTTCCATCTGCCAATATTCAGTGATGCAGTTACGAACAGATGTCCTTTTATTTGTCATACGAGAGCTTCTGTTTATTGTGCGCTTTTAAAACTTTTTGTTGTATTGCTCTAAATTTCTTAATCAAGAAAGAAAGCAATGGTGGAGCGACTTTAAAGTGAGCCCATTTTAAAATAGTTTTATACGTTTTTGAAGTTTCATCATTTATATTTCAAACTAAATTTTAAATTTTAGAGCAGATTATAGAAAATAGAATGATCTCCGCACATTAATTAAAATAAATGAAATAAGATACATCGAATAGAAAGTTTCAAAAATAGTACATGCATAGGGAAACGCGAGACTTAAAAATACGCTGTTGAGGAACTATTAAAAGTAAGTTACATGAAAATAATGAGTTTAAATTTTAGTATTTATTAATCAAACGAATCAACTGATTCCCAAACTCACCAAAAATAAATATATGCTCAGTTTTATCGATCTGATGTGTGGATGACAAATTAATTCGTATGCCAATTGGACACGCAAGATATACACATAGAGATTTGTTGTTTCGTGAACAAGCTTTTACTATATGAACTGTTGAGTTATCAATTCTTTCGCACATATTCTTACCGAATGTCCTAATTGTACTTCAAATCATTTAACACACTTTCATTCGCCTATTTTAAGTTTACGAAGCCTAATGGGTGATGAACCTAACTCAAAACTTTTTGACTTTTTAAAAGTCATTGGTTTGTTTCATAGCATTTCACATTTCAGATTTATTTTTATTCTTGTGTCAAATCCTTTTAAATCATAGATCATCTCAACATTTGAAAGTTTTATAATACATCCTTTTTTCATTTACGCATTTCATAATGAAATTTTTAAAAAACCCTTGCTTGATGGCGCAGTTTGTACTAAATTAGATCCTGTGCTAAGAAAACATACCATACCATACTCAAACACAACCTTGGAAAAATAATATATAAATGGTGGCAAAAGTATTTCATATTGGAAATTTATAACACTCTACATCAAATTACGCACATACAAAATAAAATTTTAATGCCATATATTAATTTCAATCCGTAACCTGCTTCTGAAATCTTGTTAGGTTTTTGAATGCTAAACATTGTATAGATATTATAAGAACAATTATACTGGTTATATGAAAATTGAATCAAACTTCGGAGAGTACAAGTCTCGAGAGTTCTTGTTATTACAACTGGATTGTCGGATGGCTGACAATTTTTAGAATTGCATAATATTGCTTCCTGCGCAATTATATACCTCTTAACCTTCCAGGAAGAGCGCGTATCTGAGAAATAAACCAGTTATGAATTTCGTTTTATACCTTCAGATCTGGCGGCATTAGAGAAGCCTGTCTTTGGCTATTTGTCCTCCTCCCTTTGACCTACTTACAGTTGTCGTAAGTTTGTGGCGTTAAATGGTCTCTTTCGATCAGATATTTGAATCTTATAGATACCCACGACAGTTCATGCAAGTTTTTGTTACTTCTAATTTTGTGGGATTTTACAAATAAATCCGTATTATTTTAGACTGCCGATAGCTGCAAATGCATTTACGAAGGAAAATGTTTCAAAAAAGACTCACATCTTCAAAAAGTGAGCTAAAATCAAAGGTGCTAAAGAGAAAAGCCGAACTAGGCATTAAAGAATTGGAAGATGTGACGTCAGGGAAAAACCCTGGCAAAAAGAAAAGCGGACTAGATCATGAGGTTAAGTTGTGATATTTGACCGAATTTATATTTTTAAAGCACACTAAACACATTAGGTCAAACTACAATGCTGCAATGAAATAACAATGAAACTAATTTCTTCCTTTTCATATCTAACTTTCGATTACTTTTTATTTTTTGTACATAAATTCTGTATTTTTGAACTTTTATATTTTATATGTAAATTGTTCTGTCAAAATATCGACAATTTCATGTATATTATTTTAAAATCAATTCAGTTAACATGTCGTCATTTTATATTGTTATTGCAATCTATGTTTACATAGTTTCTGCTTTTTTAATTAAAAATGTTTAAAGTTGTCGTCTAATGCCACTTGGTCATAGCAAGCCGAATTAGCAGAGCTCTGTCGATTAAGGCAGCGGTATGCGCGTTTCGTTGTTAACGAGCACCGTTCAGGTGAAAGTACGACTTTGCTCGAACACACACGACACAACCTTTTTTAGGTGGTCAAATTCATTCATACATTAGAAAGTCAGAATTTTGATCCAAATCAGAGACCGACTCATCCCTGATTCAGTACCCCCAGAGGTATCGTTTTGTTACGGGAATTTGGAGGACTTTGCAGTCACGACCTATTTAATGTGCCCCAACTGCCATTAGCCAACACGGTGGTCTTTGGACGAAGACAGAACCCGCGACCTTTCGGTTACGACCAACCAGGCTACCGCTGCCCATGTTTAAAGTGATTGTAGTTATAAATCTTGAGCTATTTACAATATAATTTTAATAGTTACGCTTTTGAAAATTTACAATTTACTATAGCGTTTGTGGGAAACACGCGTGACATTTCATGTTGGTATGACGGCCGCGCCAGCTGGTAGGTTAAGGAATATACTTAACAGGCCTATAACGAATGCTAAAATATGTCGAATAAATGATTAAGGACTTCGCAATCATAGGAGACAAAAATGAAGGATTCAGAATATTCAAGAATCTTAGTTGTATATTAATAAGCTTTCAAGTTTCATTATTTGTTTTAAAACATACTACGTTCTTTTGCACTATTAAACTCTGAGATAAGGATTCAATAGAAATCGAAATTTAAGCAAAATAAAATCTTGGAGTGCTGATTATTTTCTTCAAGTCCTATAAAAATGCTTTTGGCTACCTAAATGGTTTTTTATCGATTAGCTATAGGGATTCTACCTTTCTATTTTTTTATTGTTAATTTTTGCTTTCGTCAATGTTTTGTTCTGAGTGTGTCTTGTTTCTCTGAAGAATAAAGTTACGTTACTAGGTGATAAGTCGATTGGACATTCTTATATACTCGAAGACATTTTGAATGCTTTGCATAGCATCATTTCTCATTTTCAGTTCTTGAAATACCCTTATAGGTTCCATATGGATATAATTATATCCTCTTATTTGGTTCAGATCGTATAAATTGGACTTTTGCGCCTTTAAAAATGAAATAAACAAAACTAAACTTAATAATCTGATATAGATTGACTTCCAATTAATTACTGACTCATCTATGAATGTACATTCATAATTGTATTCTCATACAAGAGTACAATCAAATGAATTTCCTATGTGATGGATGACTTTCTTATGAAAATTTTCTATGTGTGTTTCCTATGTTTTAAATGAATTTCCATTTATATATTTATTATTATACATTATTAATTAGGAACCATTGCAAGCGACAGTCTGGTGTGACATCCCTGCTGGTTTAATGGTTCCTATTAGTTATACATTTCTTTGTTTGCTTTTGAAATTCCAATCACACCAATGTGAATTAATTCTCGAAATCTCCACTCATTCTTTTTTGTTCTTCTTTAACATAAAATTGGAATCTATTCTAAACATTCACATTATCATTTTCCTTGAAAAAATCAGCTTATAATTATTCATCGACATTCTTTGCTTTGCATATTTCATACCACTTTTGCAAAAATATATTATATAGAATTATATCGAATTGATGACCATCATTTCTTTTTAGAATATTTTGTTGTCCAAAAGTACCGGCTGATCCAGTAATTAGGACGAACTTTAAATAATAATGAATAATTTGAAAATTAATAAGGATAAACATATACGGTTTACACTAAACGGACATAAAAGAAGCCGGGTTTTGTGTGGCAATGAAATTAAAATAATTCTGTTGACGATAAACAGATGACGCTATATTTTTTATTTCACCAAAAGATGCTTTATAAATGTTTTTTTTTTTTTTTAAATTTTCAAGTCAGCTGAATTACACTTAATTAGTAACATGTTCAGTGTGCTGTCCATTATTAAGAAGTACATCAGTGAGACAAACGGGTCACCACACCATTTACAGCATTTAGTAGCATTTCTTGCGTTATTTCAGACACATTATGGCAGATGTCATCTTTCAGTGCTGCTAATAATCTCAGTTGTTCCCACAACACTTTCGAGTTCAAGAATCCTTACAACCAAAAGTCATATGGTGTCAAATATAGAAGTTTTGGAGTTCATGCATGATTAGTGTGTCGACTGATGATGCGATCCCTCCAAATGTTGAGGATAGCAGGCGTTAAAAAGAAAGAGCAATATGATGTGGCGTTCAATCTTGCTTAAAGTTGACTGCCTGGAGTGCATGTCTCACTCGCAGTTCAAGAATAATGTTGTTCTATGATAGTGCTGCATATCGCTGACTAATCGTGGAAACTGTCTTGAAACCCGTCAGTGTGACTTCATTGAAAAAAATGAACCAATTATGAAACCAGCAGGGATGTCACACCAGACTGTCGCTTGCAATGGTTTCTAAATAAATGCAAGTGAGCTTTCAATGGTACAAACGAGACATTTGTGGGTGTTAACAGCTCCAGAGAGTGTGAAGAGAGATATCTGTCCAAAGCACAGTGTGAAGCAAGTCGTGCTGCTCTTTCCTTTTAATGAATACCGAATTCGCAAAACCTTGGCGAGAGTCGAAGTCAGGAGGTTTCAGTCTTGGTTAAGTTACAACTTGTAGAGATATTATTTCGGAGCTATTCTCTACGCTCTCCGGAGCTTTCCGTACGATACTCCTGTCTGCCTCAAAACTTCTAGATCACTGCACTCTCCATGTATAGAGACCACCGATATAGATTGCACCGTCTGCTCCAATGTCCTGAAAACTGCATCAGTTGCTGAGGGACATCTACTTCTTGGACGTGACTACAAAGTACCTGTAACTTGAAATTTCTTTCTCATATTATCAATGCTGTAGACAATAAGGGATCTTTTCTCTCTCTTTTACCCTTCACGTTGAGATATACCCTCAAAGCCGCAGTGACAATTTCTGAATTCTTATAATACAGGTTCACTAAGAGGGCTTTCTCAACTATGGACAGGAAAACTAAATAGCGAAACTTTTTATTTAATTGTTATATGTATTTTTTCATGTGGCTACCTTTATTAAATTTATAATATTCATTAATTTTATTTAAAAAAACAGAAATGATCGGGTGGTAAGTTTATAAGGCAGATAACAACCTCGGTACACGATTGCGCACTTTTGTTTAGCTTTTATGTTACACGACTACAGACTCAGTGGTCCTAAGTTCAAACCCCAAGAATGCACAATGTGTTTATTTTTTTTTGTACATCCCTCACTAAGATTCTTAATTCTAATTTTAAAATGATGGAAAATCTTTTTTTTTTGTTCAATAACTTCTTTGAATCTCTGAAATGTGTATTTCTGCTTTACAAAATTAATTTTCTTATTATATGATAAAGTAAAGCATACCAAATATAATGAATTTGAATGTTTTAAATTAATTTTAACATGTGATTCAAATAATATTTATCTATATAATATTTATCTACAAATAATTCAATTTAACTTTTCCAGAAACCCAATTTTCCTAATGTAATCCCCTTTATTAGAAATGCCTGCTCACAGTTGCATTTCTACTCTAATATAAGAATTATTTGTGCATGGAATCATTGTTCTTGTTTATGATTACTCCTTAATTTTCAATACATTCATTATGCTCTCTAATGATGCATCTATAGTCTTTCTTGAAACTTTATTTTAAATAAATAAGAGTTAGTATACATTTTAACTAAAGATAAAATACTAAGAAATAAAACTAGATTATCAAATCCCCAAACTGGAATGTAAAAATTCTTTCGCTAGTTCTTTCTGAGATTTCTGAAAAAAGGAATTTATATACGAAAAAGTATAACAAAAGTCTTAGAGAAATAAATAAATACTCATTAAATGAGGATTGAATTTTCTAAATGGGTACAAGAAGAATTTCTTGATTTGTAACAAAATCAAATATATTGTTCAAATATAAATCCAGTTTAATAAGTAACATTATCTAAAAATGTTTTCACAAAAAAAAAATTTCATTTTCGCTATTCTTTATTTTTGTTCCGAGGAGAAAACATTTCTCACTAACGTATAATTTGAGCTTTACTTCAAACGTAATCCGGAAAAGCTTAGGATACATTCATTTCAAATGCTTTTGCAATAGGATTGAAATATGGCTATGAGCGTTCAAAAAAGAATCCAGTAATTTTGTTTCCTTGAAATCAAAGATTAAAGAGAAGCTCGTCATTCCAAGAGCTTTATCTTTTAATCCAAAAATATAAATGTTTAATATTACTTTAATAATTATTCACTGTTTGATAAAATTGATTTCATTTCTTGATGAAATGCATTAAAGGAAAAAATATGTATAAATTTGTTAACGATAAATAATTTTTGGATTTACTTATTAGGTATCACCTAGCACGGATATTTCAGAAATAAATATGAGAAGCTTTCGGTATAGTGGCTGACTCTCACCATTCTGGTGAAAGGTGGGGCTGGCAACCTCCTATTGATAACCGGACAAGCTTTCCGAGGGAAGGAATAAGCCGTGACCGATGGTGATACTTAGAAATCGATCGTAGTTACGACATTATTGCTGTCTTTCGTCAGATTTATAAAACTCAAATTCATAATAATTTATTTCCACTTAAACTTTACTCTTCAGTTCATTAAATCTCTAAGTTTCAAATACAGAAACAAATTTGAAGATAATTCCAATATATGATTTCATAGTGTTCTAATTACAAAAGGAAAACCGAAAGTTTCTTTGACGTTATCAAATAATTAATTTTCCGTTAATTTCGAATCTAGTCTTTAAATTTCCTTAGATACAAAACAAATTTGATATAAGAACTTAATTTAACTATTATTATAACCCAATCAATGCAAAGTATTTATGAATACAACAATATAAAATAACTTGAGAATTTAAAAGTTAATTTTAGTGAATTTTAATATCGAATTTCAATTCAGATTCCATTCTGGAAAAAAAAATATAAACTCTAAATCAAAGTTATTTCATAAAAAGAACAATTACTAAAAAATTTGAAAAAAAAATTAAAAATAATTTTCTACTATTTCAGAGAGTTAGGAATTTTGAATGAAACATTTTCTTGGTGAGATTTGAAAAAAAAATTAAAATAATTTTTGAATATTTCTGATGCATAATACGAGACAAATAAAAATTCCTATTTAAAATTAATTTGTAAAATATCTCATGAAATTGAAATTTCAAAATTGAAATTATATGACTGTCTGTCCTTACAATTCCAAAATAATGATTATTTTTTGAATAAAATGTTAAATTATCCATATTTATTCAATATTGTTATGTCGTATGAGAAAAATTAGACATTAATCCTGATAAAAAAGTTTAAAATATTATGTGATAAGGATATCAAATTTTTTTTCTTATTCTTTCTTTTAATATATTAAAATTTGGATTTTTTTTAAATCGGACAGTAATCAAAAAAGTATTCTTCATAGTTTTTATTTATTTTTTTTTTCGTATTAATTTTCCAATGATATTCTTAAAGTATCCTATTTGTCTTTTCAAACAGATCTATAAAAATGTACATAAAACATCTGCTTCTCAATCCCATTTCTTCAGTGACTGAATAGACTATCTCTATTCCCCCCAAAAGTATTGGTTTGCTACTCAACAGTTTTGCTTACTGTCCCATAGAAAGTTATTGCCCTGTTTTCCGCATCGATAAATATAAAATATTCACTCTGCCTAACCGCTGCTGGAAACGCAAATATTCAGAATCTCATTCAAGAAAAATGCAAATTCCTATCCATAGTAAAATGAATCCTTTTCTCATCTCACAAAGCGTGGGCAACGGATAAGGATACTGTGTCTTGCTAACGTGTATTTTAATCTATTGAACCTAAAAGTTGGTTAAAAGCACACGCGTTAACTGAAATTCAATGTATCTATAAATAACAAAGGTTAATTTGGTTATATAATAGGTTGGAGGATTCCATTAAATACACAGATGAAGTAAACGAAATCTGATGATGTATTTAACAAGGTACATCAGACATTTAACAATAGTGTGTTTGCGTCAAAGCTAAAAGAATGTATTTATTAAGAAAGGCGGTTAGTTTAAGTTTTCTGGTAAACATTTCAAATCTATGCTATCATGAGAGGACTATTAGTTCTTTGCTTGTGGTTCAGAAAATAAATTGTTTAATATGTGATTTTTAAGCATTGGATGAACCATAATATATTTACGTCAAGGTTTAGAGAATGAATTCGATAAGGAATTGGTTAGTTGACGAACTCCCCTAATTATTTATTTTTAAAGCTATCTAAGCGAGAATACTAGCTTCTTATTAGTCGTTCAGAAAAAAAAATATATTACTTAATCTTTAATTGTTCTACCTTGGATGAATAATAAATGTTTACGACAAGATTTAGAGAATGAAATTGGTAAGGAATTCGGTTAGTTGATGAACCTTAATTATTTAATTTTTAGGATATCTAAGAAAAAATATTAGCTTCTTGTTCATAATTCAGAAAAAAAATTGTTTATTCTGTAATTTTTCTACATTTGATGAATCTAGTATATAATAGTTTTGATTGAATAGTGATAAAAATTTGAAGAAAATAATACTTCAATAGAAAAAAAATGATATATTAGTGATATTAATCTAATCTATTACTTTATAAATCTTGAATAATATTATGTACAGTAAATATAATAAAAACTAGAATGTAGATAACTATTGGTTCTCATATTTAAGAAGAAATGCATACGCTGTAATACATTTTATAATTCATATTCAACTATCATCTGAGTAAACGTAAATTCATTAAATAAAAAATTTAATTTGAAATCTTAAAATTAATGTTACAAATCACATAATCTGAAAGAGTTAGTTTCTTTTCCAACCTAATTTTGGGTCGATATTTGATTGAAATTCAAATATAAATTCATTTATTTGCTTTGTAATTTTTGAATTCAATAAAAATGTCTCTATAAGGCTAAGTTTATTTAAATACATAACTGATATTAAGATGATTTTTTACTGAATCATATGTTTTAAAGTTATTGTGTAGTATAGCTAACATTTTCAAAAATTTCCAATTAAAAGTGAAATGAGATCGAATTAAAAGTGAAATGAGATTCACATATTCGTGCTTTCTTCACATGAGCTAGAAGTTTCATTTTTGCTTTCGGATGCTCAAGGGTCTTTACCCTCACAAACTACAACAAAAAAACCACCTAGGCTTAAAACAGTTATACGACAACAACAAAATTGAAACCTATTGAATATCGCCTACGTTATATTCAAACATTTATTTAAAATTATTAAATAAAATAAGGAGTAACATTTAGTTTCAAAAAATATCATGTCTTCATACGAGCTAAGCATTATTGAAATTTCGCAATGCAGTGGGATAAAATATATATTTCCCATTTTTAATGCACGTTAATTCTTAACTTTTCCTTATAAAATATTCGCTATCTTTTAAAAATAAATTGATTTGATGATGATTATTGACTATGCCAATAAATAAGACGGATGTTTCATTCAATAAATTTCTTGCATGAAATATAAAAATTTTCTTTAATTCTATAAACATTAAAACTTCATAAAAATGAAATGCAAATTATTCCTTTTTTAATATAATTGAGGCATTAATTTCCTCTTTTTTTATATCTAAATAGCATAATATATTTTTCAAAAATAGTAAATAAAACAAATTTATCATAATTATTTGACCCAAAACGATCATTTTAATTACTTCACCTTTATTCATCACATTTTATAAATTAATAAAAGTTTTATTCACTCTTTCATAAGCAGTATTCATTACAATTTTTTAAAAAATAAGTACTAAAAATGTTGCAGGGAGAGAGTGATACATTGAATTTTTAGGATATAAAAGGAAATAGCACTCTGGTTCCCTTAAACTGGCACTGAAAATAGAAACGTTTATTTTAAGTGCATATAAATATGTCAGAGAATCTGGATACTCTCCCGAAAAACATTTATACGTATGACTGAATCCTACATTAGTCAAAGATCTGATCAAAAATTAGGCGTTACAAAATGATTCAATAGTTAAAAATCAGATCAATCTACATATTTGCACCTTCAAATTTTCGTTCGAAGGGTATATCCTATAAATTGCAAAATGGGATACACATCCGATCTCTTATTATTAGTAGACATAAATAGAGATTATGACTTATAGGGTAGCTATTATGTTGTAAAATTACTGCTTATTACAATGGGAATTTACAAATGATTATTAATAGCATTGCATTCATGATATTATATTTCCATAGAATTACTATTCAATTATTAATGACTAAATGAATCATAATAATTCCTGTTTGGAGTATAAACCTGCTAATTGATAGTTTAATAAATAACAGGATATTGTGAAATAATTATACGAATGTTGAAATGCCCCATGAAGATTTCCGCACATAATTTTCAAGAAAATAATTGGACATCATTTGTTCCTAAAGTATTGTAAGTTCTTATTGCATATAAACAATGTCATACGTAATCGTAATTTTAAATAAATAATTATGAAGTATTTTCATAATGTATGAAACAAGTATCTCAGCAATCAACAAATTCGATTTTTTGTTGATATTTAGAATAAGTAACAACCTATAGTTCTGATGATTCGCTGTCATTAATTTGAAATGTCATTTAAAATTAAGTATTAAAATAATATTTGAAATCTATAGCAATCGCCATCATTATGGAAATTCCATAAAAGTATGTTTTACATGTTTCAGAACAAAAAATATTATTTTATAGCTGTATTTCGTGATTTCGTATGAATATTTACACATACAATTTTCAGGAAAGTCGATGAACATCAATTTGTTTTTAAAATATTGCAATTACTTGCTTTATATGACTTGTTTTTGTATATAATGGCACTTTTAAATAATTGATTTCGAAATATTTAAATTAATTAAATAATTATTATTTTGTGAAGTATAAAATAATATTTTGGGCATCAAATAAATTCAATTTGTTGGTGATATTTAGATTAGCTAACAAAGTAAAGTTCTTATAATTAGCAGTCATTAATTTGACATGCCATTCGATGTAACGCATTAACTTAGCTAATTAAATCAATAGTCATTGCCATCATTATAGAAATTCTCTAATTACATACTATACCTGAATCAGAGCAACGCATGAAATGCTATAGATGCATTTTCTACTTTATGAATATAATCCAGTTGAATAAATCATATTGAGCTAAAGTATATGAAGCAAAACAGTATAATCACATATCATCTGTTTTATAATTATATATAAAATAATGATTATATACAAAGTTTTCATTTTAGAATTTATATTCTGATATAATCCATTCCTTGAAACAAAATAACCTTAAAATCTATATTATCCAGAAAACTAAATTATTTTCAGAATATTCAACTAATCAAAAAAGCCATAAAATGCAGGAAGAAGGATTTAGCTGGAAAAAGCATATTTTGTTTCAAAATGTGCCGTTCAATGATTTAATTAAGTTAGAAAGAAATCTGATTGAAAAATATTTTTCAACTAACTGATACTCAACTAACTTCTGAAGCACATGAATATTCATATATATATATATATATATATATATATATATATGAATATATATGTATGTATATATAGATATATGTGTGTGTGTGTGTATGCGTGTATGCGTGTGATGGAGATAAATTGTAAAATCAAATTGAAATAATTAAATTTTTAGAATACTGTATCCATGTTATTTCGATTATTATGAACTATTAAATATATTTTTGAAAATATTTTTTTTTCCAATTGAAGTTAATAATTTTAATTCATATACTTAAAATGAATTTCCGTCATCAGATTTGCAAGTCGTTCTTCCTCATCCCAATTCATTCAGAATCCAAAGAAATTTCACTATGTAAGTATCTTTATCACGCAATTCAGCTCTAGTTTCCGTTCTTTCATTAATTGCTTGATCTTAAATTGTCACGTGGGTATTTGGAGCCTCTGCACTACATACTGCCACAATCTACTTTTAATTAACTTGACCTTAAAAATAAAAAAAAACGTAATTTATCAAACATTAATAAATATTACCATCAACAATACAAGGTTGGTAGTTCAGGAACGATCTAAGCCAGCTAGATAAATGAAAGATAATAAAAAATTAGTGCATTGAGGGTGAATTTTTTTTTCTTAAATAAGTATGTATATAAATTTGTAAAAAATGAAGGACAATTATTCAGATATTTTGTTTTTATAAAGCCATTAAAAATTAAGTTGATATAAATGTGCGACACTTCGCTTGAAAAGGTAAATGCTGTACAACCTAAAACATTCTAAAATAAGTTTGAAGAAATAGGTTAAGAAATAGTTAATTCATTTTATACGTTGGGAATTCCAAAATTTTCTTTCTTTTTGAAGTATTTAAATATTCACAGTTTGGTTTAAATTGCTCCAGTGATCTTGAAGGCTATATGAAAAATCTGAAATACGAAAGTCAATGTAATTGGCTTTTTAATTATATTAAAATTGTTTGTAAATTTATAAGTAATTAAACTGCCATATAACTGCCATATTTTTCTGGTTAGAAAAGTTTAAATACGTAACCAGTACTATTTTAATTACACGAAACACAAATATAAAATTCGAATATTAATATTTTGAGAATTCAATATCAAAGATATTTATACAAGTTATTTGGGAAAGAAAATATTTTTGCTAACTATGTGGTGGGTCACGGTGACTGTTAGTAAGGTTATGCTTAGGCCCTTGAATATTTCCGGTTCGAGACCCACTTTCAACAACAACAAAAAGTTTGTAAGCGACACTGATACGCGCTAAATCTGTAGAGGGAAAACGTCCTCTTGTTGGTGGGATGTTGAAGCTTGAATCGTGGTGTGTACCAGCTGTGATGTTGCCCTCGTCATCTGAACGGCGTTCGCAATTAAGGAGTTCGTCTGGAAATACCCCTGATGATGCTTTAAAAACTGTTCGTTCATTCAACTTAATCTAAACAAAGTTTGTTTCATACGTGTAAGAATATTGCATACAAATAATAAAGTGGTGTTATGAAATAGATATTTCTATTAAGTTTGAAATTGTAACATAGATTATAAGAGTATTTCTCATTTGAGCTTGCTGGGTTTTTTCTTTAATGTTCCAAAAAATCCAAAAATGATATTCGTTTTAAAAATTCAGAGTATATCTTTGACCTTTTAAGAAACAAAAATAACTAGTCTCAAGTCGATAAATTGAGTTATTGCATGTTATGACAGCATCATAATTTTTTTTTAAATCCTGCAAACACCGATAATAATTTTGCTAATACCTACGATAGGACATTGCAATCCTTTCAGTACACTCTCCTACTCCTTACACTGATCCTAGATGTTAGAATTTATGTGACTAAACCTCTATGTCTCTTCTGCTTGAAATCAATATCCTAGAGGTTAGGATTTATTCGGCTAAGCGAGTATGCCTATTCTCCATGAAATCAGTACCCAGTAAAACCATTAACACCATGCGTTAGGAAAACTTACCAAGGTATCAACCCTAATTCACTTCAAGCTATTCCTCTGATGTCTATGGTGATAATCATTTGGCTTCGATTACCAATCCCAACTTCAATTGTTTTGATTTACTATGAAATTGTATTATTCTTCACAGAGTGTGAAAATATAACTGTATTCAAAACTATTACTGGTTTTTCTCAACGATATAATATGCTATTATACAAGGGAATTTATGTTTAATATCTCTACAAATATATAATTGATAAAATTAGGTACGAAAAGTTATTAGTAAGGATTGTTCACATTAAAAGTACTAGGCTATCAATTTTCAGTGATTTGTACCTTGCAGATGGGCAATACACAGTCAACAAGGGCAGTATATGGCCAGATAACATTTTTATGCCCTGTTATGTAATAAATAATATTAAAATAATATAAAATAATAATATAATATTAAAAGTCAATAATATAAAATCAATATTTTTGTTCTGATTGGGTAAAATTGCTTCCTCAATATTGAAATTATTTAGCAGAATAGTTATAAAAATTCGTTTAAAAAACATTTCGAATTTCCTAATTCTGTATTTTTTTAAATTTAATTAAATATCATAAAGATATTGAAAGAAAAAGGAAATATTTTGAAATCTAGCATTTGATTTATTCATATTAATATAATTGATGAACGGAAAATATTATCTTAAATTGCTTTTATGAAATACAACATTTTTTTATAATTCATTTTATAAAGATACTATAATCATGAATAAGCTTTTATCGAGCATTCTGCTTAGAAATAAAACAAGTTTAAGAACAATAATAAGCTTATAAACTACGCATTAATAAATATTCGCAACATTTTTCTAAAAAACATTATTAAAGTGTATATTTTTATTGATCGGCGCTGAATCTCATCTTAGTTCTTCAAAAAAAAATTTAAAAAGATATTTTTAATGATACTCCTCAATTTGTGAAGGATTTATAGGAACAAAATATGACTGAAAAAGAGTTGGTACATGAAAAGGCAATTACCGTTAAGTAATTTTTAAATATCAGACTAAACAAAGAAAAAGTCATATCACTTTTTGTTATTTTTGTTGTTGAGATTTAAAAGAGGGGGTAGTAAATTTAAAGAGTTTCCTTACTCTCTGCCAGCGCTTTTTTTAAATCATATTTATTCACTATTCGCAGAAGAAATTCACATTAATTTTAATTCCTTAAATTTTGATAGATTTTTTTTACTTACATTATAACACTTTTCCGGCTCAAAATCATACCGGTAAATACCAAACTCATATAGATCGATGTATGTATATATATATATATAATTCGCGCAGTGTTAATTCATACCAACACATTAAAACCCATTTATGCCTATTTTTCTATTTTTGGAACACCCTTCACATAAAAGTCATTTTTATTTTGCTTTTTTACCAAACATATAGAAATTTCATCCAAAAATTACAATTTTTTAACCTTAGGCTTAAAAGGGTTAATAATTAAAATTACTTTTATGGATACATTTTTTCAATTTTTTTTTTGAAAAAAATATATAAAAAAATAAAATTTGAAGAATTTGAATATTTTTATTTCTAGTTCTTGATTTTTATATCCCTTCCGAAATCGTATAAGATTCATAGATAACGAAATCAGGCAATGTATCTTCATAGATTCTAAGATAACGCAATCATGAAATACATTTTCATGGATTCTAACCTCCCGCAATCATGAAATATATCTTATACAAAGAGTAACGTTATCTAAGAGAATTATAAAACTTCTAACGTTTTTATGATTTAAGGTAACCGACTGCGTTCAAAGGAAAAATTTTAAAAAATTTGATTTTTTAAAATCTATTTTTGGTTTTTAGATGTTTCATCAATTATAAACACTATAAATACAAAAACATACATTTTGAGAAAGAGGAAAATTAGTGGTAAATTTTAGTGAAATTGAACCAAAACGGTTAACATTCTACACAAAATTGTAATGCAACAATCCTATTTTTCTTTGTACACAAGTTATAGAATGTAATGATGAATAAAATGAACCAAAATCTAAGAAACATTTTGAGATGCAAAGAAGTTACGGGTAAAAAAATACGTATCTAGGCCTTTTTTCCATAAAATTCACACCTTAATTTTTCTAAAAACACCTATAAATGAAAAAGTATTCCGCCAACAATAAAACTTTAGGCTCATTTCATTTTCTATATTATTTAAAACATATTCTGAAATTTTTATGTAAATGCCTCGATTGGTTTTTGGGATATCATGTTAATGGTGGATAATTTTTATGAAAATTAAAATGGAAGTGAAAGACAAATTTTAGCTGAAAAATAAATTTTGCATAAAATTTCTTTGGATAATTGGTTAGATCTTCCTTTTTTAAGAAAAACCAAACTGCTTTTGAAATAAAAAAGTCTGAGTTACAAGAAATAACACTTTTTAGCAAAATCGCCAATGTGGTCGAATACCAGCATTTTCAAAGTAGTCGGATACCTTAATTTAAACTCAACTAACTACATTTGGTGCTTGGTTTATTTGATATTTATTCCACTTTTACATTAAATTAATTAAATTTTAAGATATATAACAGACTAGCAATTAAGCAAATGCATTTTCACTATAACAGGGAAGCTTTTAGGCACTTAAAATAATACATAATAGAATATTTACTGCAATATGAAAATAGAATTTTTCTCAAGGAAGTATAAATAAATACTTAACTGGTGCCAAATTAAGGAATTTATAACTAGTGTAGCATAGGTAAAATGAAACCCACAAAACCAGACTGCATGTACTTTTACGAAAACAAATTGATATTGAATATCAAATTTAAATTATCTTATTATTTCAATTAATTTTCCATCAAAATTTTTTATTTAAAATCCTACGAGTTTTCATGTTTGTAAAGTAATTTTTTCAAATAATTTTGAAAATGATTAGCCAGCCGAAAAATGGATATTAATGATCTTAAACATATCTATTCAAATATACCAAATACCTCGTACTTTTGACAAATAATATAAAGATGGCGGCAAAAATGTGTTTTGATTAAAAGTGCAGCAATACCCTAATTATTGTCAAGTTTTGTGTATCGTAGGGGAATTGATTGAACTATAAATTATAATTGACCTTATTTAGCAGAAAATTAAACTTCATGAATGGAAAATTAATGAAAAGATTTTGAAGGATAATTAGATCTGAAATAAACGATGCTTGAAAATAATGAATACCCTTTAAAATTATTACGATAATTAAGTAATTAATTAGTATGTATTTTCCTATATCTCA
>JAPMOQ010059182.1:140101-175997 GCA_026543055.1 Argiope trifasciata | reverse complement strand
AATGATTCTACAGAAAGGAGAATAATAACATTTAGAGCAAGAAGAATTGTCCATTTCCTCAAGATCCTAATTGCCCTCTTAAGTTATAAACAAGGGACACTATGCGAGTTATAATTCTCATGAATGTAAATAAAAAAATATTTATAAAATATATAAACACTTTATTGAGATTATAACTGATACTGAAGCACGCATTTAATATTAGATTCTTTTATCATTTCAATGTAAAATATTTTTTAATGTTATGTATTCAATTGTATAACAAAATCATACCTAATATCGTTGTACTCTTATTAAAAACAAATAATTCACTGATAAATGCAGAATAAAATAGAATATGAGAAATATAAGTCAGATGATTTTATTTTTTTTTATTTTTGATATTTAAAGATTATAGCTAAAAAATTATAAGGATATTTTATCCTTTAATCTTCAGCCAAGTATTACTAAAAGTACTGAATTCCTATCTTTGTTTAAGTTTTAAAAAAATAGTAGTCTTAATTCGTTGGAATTTAGACTGATATATATTTCTGCCTTTTTCTGAGGTGCATGGTTTCACAGTTTGCGGTATAATAATAAAATTGTCTAACTAATTACTACAAGTAGATTTGTGGTTAGGTTACAAATAAGTAAGTAGTTATACTATAAATAAGTACGTAAGTATATTGTAATTAGGCTACAAATAAGTTTATTTTTCACAAAAGTACCACAGATAATGCCCCCTTTTTTAAAAAAAAAATCCTCCAGCATAACTGGCCATAGACCAGAAATATAAAATATCTCATTTATCGAGGTAATAAAGTCAATGCATGCGACGTCATTATCAATAAATAAGAATGATTAGCATGCCACAAGATTAGTCAAGCATCTAAATTAAATGGCTTTACTAGACAGGCATCCGTCATCAACCTATGACAAAAGTTTAACATTACAAGCTTAGTTACTAGAACTCTTATCGCCTTTATCTAATTTGGTATAGATGTAGAAGAACTGCTATTAGAATAACATTGCAATCAATTTTTAAGAGGCATATAAATGATAAAATATTATTACACATAAAACTAATGCAATGGTAAAAAATAAAACGAGCACAAAAATACTGAGTGGATAGACATAGCTATGATTCAAAAGATGGAGCGTTTCATAATCTTTTTTACAAAGTAAAATAAGAAATTATGCTCTGTGTGTTGAAATAAAAAAGAGAGAAATTAGAGGAAGAAAGGGGAAGAAATTAGAGGAAAAAGAGGAATCAGACGAAGAAAAAGAACGTTCTATGAATGATTACAGAAAATTAATTCCACAGATACTTCGCCGTTATAAGAGTGCCAGATGTCGGCAATGTGAGCTAAACGCGAGTCAAGTCTTCAATATAAGCGAATGACAAAATAAACAAATATCAATGTGAACAAAACGCAAATGAAGTCTCCAAGTTTAACTACATAAAATTTGACGTAAATTTGCATTTTTTGTGATTTTTGCCATTTTTGTGATTTCCCAACTAACGATTATTTAGCGACTTTTTGGCGATTTTTTCATTTCCGCCTGTAAAACAGAAACCATTAAATGATCTTGTATCCGAAGCTCTTAGAGTTAATGTTTATGCAGTAATCAGTAAGATAAAAAAAGTTCACATGGAGAAGCTATTTATTTGATGTTTGCCAAAAAACATTTTATTTTTTTTACAAACTATATAAATAAATACAACGTGGATAAAAGTGAACAACCCAGTTATCAGTGTCAATAATTATTTATTAACCTGTTAATATTTTGAGTTTTATTTATAAACTAGCTGGTACCCGGCACATTGCTGCCACTAAAAATATTATTAAGTGCAATCAATCAATATTTTATCGAAAGATTATTAACGGTACGACAGTATATGAAATACAAACAAACATATATTCATTTTTATATATTAGATTTGGGTATTCTCTTATAATTGTAAAGCTTGGTGTTCTTTCAGAATGGGAATGAAAGAAACTATTCATGATTCGTTTAATATTCATTCAGAATTCTCAAATTAATTTTTAGAAAAAGTGATTAAAATATTTTGTTTCAAATTAATAAAATACAGAAAATGTATTTATACAATATAATTGTTAATATAGTTGAAAAGATAAGTTTTTTGAAATCTAAGATGGTGCACAATTATTTGTACTGCAATAATTTTAGCAGTTATGGAGAAAAATGGTAATATTTACTTAAAATTTAAAAAAACTCCAAGGTTAGTCACCCCAAAACTTTATCGCATAATATGTAATAAATTTATTGCCTCTGGGAAGGATGCATGACATATGTGTACTATAGCTATAAAATATAACTTTTAACTTGGATTCAGCATTTCTACAGAATCTATTGTCCCCTCGGCGAGTTATTTGGAGATTAATCCTTGGTAAACAAATGCAGCTGAGATTCGAATTTTTTTATATTTTTTTATTCTAGATAATTGTACTATCCCTATGTAAATTGTACTATCTCATAGATGTAAACAATAACATGACCGAGTTTCATCGCAATCGAATGAACGGTTTAGGAAGGCATAAAAGACATACAGATAAACACTCATTTTTATTTATATAGATAAAAAATAAAAATAATAAGAAAAGTCATGTTATCAGAAGCCTTATGATATACTTTGTAGATCTAATAAATATTTTCTCTAATTGTTTTAACGGAACAACCATTCATGTTCAATTCTTTTGAAATATCATTTGTTATAAGCTACAATAGCCCAATATAGGACTAAGCCACGGTCTTTATCAGCCTTTTATCTTTGAATCTAAATCAGGCAACTTTATGCCTGATGAGTACCGAGGCTCTATATTTCAGCTAAGGCAGCTTTCTCAAGGAACGTTTGGGATGATTGACTTTATGCGCTATCTAATCGCTGGAATGGAAATCAAACACATTTATTTCAAAGACTTCCTCGATAATCTTCGCTTAATATCGATTCCCGATTATAACCGAATCCTTATCTCTGAAGAGAAGTAGATCAGTCTCTCGCAGTGAATCGCTTTAGTTGCCAATTTCCTGCATGATATATTATTCAACATATAAAGGAATCGATGGTTGGGCCATCCATGCCTTTTGATGCAAAGTTACTGCTAATTGTGAACCATCTGTAGCTGATATTAATGTTTCAAACCTATTTGGTCATGGTAATATTTAGGTTTGATATTGATAAATTCTTGGAAATGTTAGATATGTTTCATCAACCATATTTTAGAAGAGGCAGTCGTAGATCATTGGCTGTTTGTTCATATTTTTGTTATTAATTAAAGCTTTGAATAGAGATTATTAGTTGGACTAACATGAACTTGTCTGTATTTTGGTGATTTTTAATAACGAATAGAATTAGTGTCAAGGCTGTAAGTTAATATTTATTTGAAAAATATTATTTTGTCAGAAACTTCTTAGTGTCCTGCTGCAAATAACTTTATTATATTATGTCACAAAAGCAATGTGTGTTTCATTTATTTGAAGACATTTTATTTAATTAGATTTCTAGAAAGAAAATGTTCTTCAAATATAGATACAATTTTGTTTTTGATTATTAATAGCTATAAACCATGCACTTTTTTAATGTATACCAAAGTATTTATAAGCGTTAAAGATATTTAATAATACTATCAGGTTAATAAAAAAAAATCCATTGTTTTCGTAGTTATATATATATATTTTGTTTAGAAATTTGATGAAATTATTTTATTATAGTTGATATTTATTAAGCATGAGGAAAAGGATATTCATTGAAAATGACTACCATACATGCGATTTCTGTGTATTAGTAGTATCGAAAATCATAAATATGCAACTCATTCATACTATTGTCCATTTCAACATTTCAATGAATTCGCTATCGTTTTCCTTATTCTATGTATTATCTTAATTTATAAAGATTAGTTTCCATGAATAAAACTTTCTTAATACATTTAGGACTTATATACTGGATATTAGGACCGAATGTTATAATAAGACCATGTAACTAAATTCAACATGTCACCTGATGTTAAATGGCAAATATTACTAAGATTCATTAGAAATATATTTGGAATTTATTAATTTCAGGATAATATAATATTAGACAGCTTCATAGACCAGTATATAAGCAAACTTACACTCGTAGCTTATAAAAATGGAAAGAAAGAAAAATTCTAATTAAATAATAATTTTTATTTTTTCAAAACTACATAGGAAAAGAAATAATTTTTATACAAATTTATGATTATGTTAAAATACATTAGCATATTTTAATAAGGAATAAAGTCACATCAGAAACTATTTTAAAATAAATTTGTATAATTTCAATATTTTTAAATGTCTAGTTTAGAGTATTATCCAAAAATATGTATAGCACGATAATTGAGGGAAAAATAATAGAATTTAAATGCGAGAGTAACACAGTTTGTAATTCAGTATAATTTTTTTTAAATATCAAGACATATAATTAACATGTAGTTACATCGTCTTATTAAAGCATTCGGTGTAATTTATCATCAAAATTATATTAGAGGCAACTTAGGATGAAGTTTCAAAGACTATCATCATTTACTAATATCTAATTTATTACATAGAATATGTAGTACGTCCTCCCTCCAATCATATCCTTACTATTGCGGCATCCAACTAATCAAAAACGTGATTAACTATACAATATCTTTTTATCTTCATATTCAAGATTCTCCTAGACTGGAATTCATAAAAACTCCTTATTCGCTATTATTATTAATAGCTTCACCATTATCACAGCAGAAAAAGGAGGGATTTATACTCCTAATAGCCAATATCCAGCATATATACCTCTTTGACAGTGAAGTTACCTCGCCCGTCCATCTTTAACCTAAAAGATAGAAGCAATATACAAATCGGAGGGCTCTCATTTCCAAATCAAAGGACCACACAACCTTTTTCGATGGGAAATAATAAAGTTGTAAAACTAATTTTGATCACGCACTTCTGGCATTATTTTTCATTGGATGTTGTATATTAGCCATAAGCAGTAATGGACTATGGTACTTTTCCGTTATACGAGCGCAACGAAAAAATTACCAAAAAGACGCCAAATAATCGTTATTCGAAAAAAGTGAAAAGAATCCAAAAAATGCAAAATTACATCAAATTTAACATTTAAATTTGTCAAATTCATGTTATTCACTTCACGACATTGTTCGAGTTTCGTTCATTTGTTTTGAAATCCGATTCGTTTAGCGACTTGACTCGCATTTCGCTCACATTGGCGACATCTTGAGCCTACATAACGGAAAAGTACTGACTTTTCTAATAAATAAAATCTGATGATTCTTAGAAAAAATTATTGATTTTTCTAAGTTTGAAATTATAAATATCATGAAATAACTGATCAAGGGTTATGAATAATTTTTTCACAGAAGATTAATATTATAACAGATGTAACTATCCCATGGTGAATTCGATTCCGGTAAAAATATTAATTGATTTTTTTTTCCTTTGATTTCTTATAAATTTTGTTTCAATTTGCATTGAGAAAGTTAGTAGAAATGTAGTATTTCTTTTTCTAAGTAATGAAGAAAAAAATTAGATGTATAGAGATTAGGTATTCTTTCTGAATATCCGTCAAAACGGCATCTTCATTGTGAATATAAGATGATATAAACACAAGATAGATATGTTCTATGGATATGAAAAAGAGAACTCTTAACAATAAGAGAAGCAAAGCAAAAATAAAAGATAAAATTTGTTATTCTGTATATTTTGTATGTATATTCTCTTATCACAGAATACAAGCCTTTGACCAGAGACGTCACTGCATCCCTTTTCCATTTTAAACGGGCACATTATCATCATTGCTAAAACACAGATGAAAGAAATGATATATCCAACCTGAAGACTTTCTAAAGGGTCGTCTTCAGGCAGGGATTCAAACAAAGGATTTTTTCTGTAAGTGTTCTGAATTTCGTCTAAAAGTATTGATCCCAAGTGATACGAAAATCCTCAATAATTAAGGATTTATAATTAAATCATTTTTCACGGAAAATAAAAAAAAGTAAATTATAATTTTCGATTCCAATGAAATCAAAATAAAACAAACAAAAACTATAAAAGATCATTCAATTATAAATTCAAAATTATCATTAAAAATAACATACAGTTGCAAGTAGATTTCCAAACTACTCTATAAAAAGCCAACAAACCAAACTACATTGGAGCCACTCTTGTGTGTATTCAATGAAATTTGATGGGAGGAAATGAAAAAAATAAAAAAGCTGGGGTGGAATATTTTTCAATAATCATGTTTTGGTGATAAATTCTTGATTTACAAACTATTTGTCTTATGGATATAAGTTGTAAGATATTTCAACTTAATTAGTAAATTTGGTTTCGATTCATTCCATTAATGATATTATATTGAATATTCAATAGAAAACCAGCATTTTGATAGCATAAATGTATTTTAATAGATTTCATTCCTTTTGCGTTTTATCATGCAGTGACACTGATTTGATGACGATTTTAATATTCAAAATTAATGTTTCCCACATGACATTTATATAAATATTAAAAAACCTTGATTTTAGAAATATACGTCAGCATTTGCCTGGATATTATCATGTTCCTAAGAATGAGCAAAATATGAAACATTTATTTTTGTTGTGTTTCCAAACAAACGGGTGGATTGACGGATTAATAACGAATGAGAAACGAATGACAAGATAATAAATAAATCACAAGCAACTCCTGATGTTTGCATTTTGATACCATCTTTCATGCAAAATTTATGAATAGACCCTCACCCCCAATTATAATTGCTGTTATACTTTGGCACAAGTGCCAGTTTCAGATCATCAGCTGGATAAGCATGCATATCTAAATATTCAATCGTATTCTGCATTACGCATCAAACAATTCATTTGAAACAATAAAGCATTCTCTGTTACATTATTGATTTCGCTTCAATGTTTAGTCCAACTGATCGTTTATATTTTGACAAATACAATACCTGAACTGAATTACTAATCACAAATGATTTATTACGTTATACGATAGCCTAAGAAATTAAATATGTAGATTTTATTATTATTACTAGATAAATAAATTAATGTAATTAATTACTTCATATGAAAAAAAACATTTTATTATATATTTTTATTGTTATCATAAAAATAATTAAATGGATCAGCACAGTGTAATGGATCCGTTGTAAGTTGGAAGAGAGAATCGTTTTATTAAATATGGCATATTTATTTCTACTTTTATTAAAGAAAAGTGTGTGAGTAAGAGTGTGTTAATCATATATGTATATATTACTTTGATATAAAGTTTTGCAAAGAATAATTAAATAAGAAAGCTTTTTTAACATATATAAAGGTCATAAACGTAATATAATAAATTTCAGAAATATCCTCAATTATGCAAAACGGATACATTTAATCAAATTCGTTTCGATTCCTGGTGCAAAATTATCCATTATCCAAAATTATCATTGATTTTCTTATTAGATATTTTAGACATGAGTTTGAGTGATAAAGGGTGGTCGAAATTTCTGATTTTTGTAGAATACCGTTAATGAATGAGAAGTGAAAGCTTTTTGAGATATTAAATTTTAAAAAAATATTTTGATGAATGTTTATAATTATTTAAAAAATATATCCGATTAATACGAAATTCTGAATTGTGAGAATAATCAATTAAAGCCCGAATATGCAAATATTACTGCATTTAATGAATCCGTTATTTTAGATTCGAAACTGATTACAAAATTATTTTCAAGAAAGAATATTTATTTATTTGAGATAGTCTTGTAATGTCTTGATCTCAATAGAACAAAGAATACTCAGAATTTTTAGACACTTCTTTATTTTACAGCCCTATATATGTACAAAGAACAACTCGTTTTAATCTTGATTAAATAGTTGCTATTTAAACCACAACAGTCGAAGTTGAAGGTTTTTATATGAATATCGATTCTCCATCAAATCATAAACACAACACCACTGGGGATTCATGGGTTGGTCAGTCAGCGATCATTACAGGTGGCGCTCCAAATATGCCGGACTCATGGGCGTACTCCAGCAGTCTCCCAGAAACTCTCTCTTCTTTTTCCAAAACACTCGGTGTATTTTATCTCAGAGACAGTCTCCGCCTCCTCTTCCTCAGTGGCTACTGGTCCTCTCTTCGGGCCAATCATGTCCAGCAAAAGGATCCTTTCAGTGGTGCCAGTCTGTTGTCGGAAGGTAATTAAGACGTTTCGAAAAATCTGGAACATGGGGCCCGCTTACAACGGGGAAATTTGGCATCCGGATGTTTGAATGTTCCATTGTCTCTGAAAGCACTATCAGTGTCTTCTAGACGTGGAATTTCCATGTGTTTTCTTGCAGCTATAGATGCCTCAAGTCCCGAAAGGAGACAATCTGCAACATCTGGTTACCTCAAGTCTCTGGTTATCTCAAGCAAAAGTAAGGGCAGCACAGCTGGCGGAAATATTTTATCACTAAAGGGGGACGGGGAATGTTACAATCTAATCGCATATGTTTCAAACATTTATCAACTTTTTATCTGCAATAATTTCAAAATATAGTCCTAAAATGAACTATTTAGAGTACTTCTACTTACTATATAAGCTATACCATTGCTATAATTTTATTAGACTATACCTTTTCATCATTAATTCTAATAAGGATTCAGTTAAAAGCAGTATAATGTAAAATGTATATAATCTTATATGATTCTATAAACCAGTAATAACTAGAAAACGAGATCTGTTAAACTTAGAAGATGAATAATTTCATCAATTGTATTCTCATTTCCATCGTAGAAGAATAGTTATGATAATAAAATAGCTTTACTCAGTATTTTTTTTTCTAAAATCAATAACAAGAATTTAAACATGCTTTGTTCTCCCATAAATTACAAATAAAACAAACTTATTTCTCAAGACATAAATTTTGGAAGTTTTTCGGAAAGCTATATAATTGTTTTCAAAAATAAAAAACAAATATTTATAAAAGACTAACATTTATTTCACGTTTCGTCGAAGAAAAATGAGAAATAAAGAATTTTTTTCAGTGGTACTGAAAAGGCGAATGACTTATAGAAACAAAATATACCTGAAAGAAAATTGGAACATGAAAAGTCAATTACCGTTACACAATTTTTAAATATTTGCAAAGTCAATGATGTCTTTTTACTTGATTTTTACTGTTCGTGTCACGAGATGAAAAAAGTAAAAATAAATGGGAGTTACTTTCTTCCTTATTGGTCTTCTACAGTTTATTCTTATTTTAAAGAAGCATCAACTTTGCAAGATATCAAGAAAATATTACTGAATTTTTCACTTACGATAACATTGTAAGCTGCAATATTATTAAATTTAAAATAAAATAAACGTTCTACTCTTAATTTTAGTACATTATATGTTTATATAATATGAGAACAATCCATTGCATGCCATGTTTATGAAAATTTAGTATTTACATTAAGCGCTACTACATGTAATTAGGGACTTTTTAGTCACTTAAAAGTTTAATTTAATTCCACAAAAATTTTAATTTTTTAGTTGTTTCATTTCTAATATCTCTTTATTGGATATCTAGCAGGAAATTCGGATCGAGTTCTATTATAATGTAAGATTTCAAACTTATGTTTTAAATATCATTGGTCAAGAAAAGATGAAAGAGAAAAATATTACAAGGAATTATTAATGAATGTGTTGTTTTGCATAGTTTAAAAATTGTTCGTAATGCTAAATGGAAAACTAAAAGAAATAAAAATATTTAGCCCAAAGAAATAAATACGGCAACTGGAATATAAAAAATGGTCAATTTTTGAAAAGGTTTAAGACTTCTTTCTTTTGGATTTGATTTCAAAACACTTTCAAACTAATATTTAAATATACTCTATGATCCTGAAGATGTATTCTTTATATTTAAGGAATTTATCCGCTATATGATGAATTAATTCAAAATAAAAGTTCCATGTTTCCCTTTATATCTAGTAGACTATCTCTTACTGAATATAAATAACTTCCTTCCGCTATATTTTGATTACCGATATCGGTAGTTCGAATTGCTTCACTCATTACCCCATCAATAATTTTTACTTTTGACCATCTTACTGACACAAAATGGCACATGCTGTACAAAGTTCCACCATGGCTTTTTCAAAAAGTGGGATAAACAGTGGCAAATATGTGAGCAAAAATGCAAGTATCAGCTCTTATAGAAACGGTTCTAGAGATGAGTTGGAAGTTGAGAATGAGAAATTAATAGTGAGAAAATTTGTATCAGCCCATCATGCTAAATCTCAATGAATAAATTTCTCAAGAAATATCTATAATAATGAAAAAACTGGAATAAAATTTAGAGGAGTATAATTAAAAATGAGAGGAGTATTGTTATGAAAGGAAACTATAAAGAAATAAAATAAATATCACTAAAATCTATCACTTTGATCAAGACAATGAAAATTATATACGAAGTCACTGATTAAAATGATACGAAGTTTAAAAATCTAGAGAACAGATTATGCTCAAGATGAATGCATCAGTCAGTTTATGCTAAATATGCGTTTGCATAAATTATGACCGCCATAATGAATGTTCGCAATTATGTATTTTTAAAATAAAGATTTAAGTTTCTTTGCATTAAAGTCATATTTTAACCAAAGCAAGTCTTATATTTAATCACTTTTGGTGGTACTTAGGCATTCGTCAAGTGTTCTGTAATCTCATCCAGGTTATAGGGCAAATTTAAACATGTAATTTTATTTTAAAGAAATGATATGTTTGAAAAAACATAATAATTTAAAGGAGTTGAAATTTTATATTAGATACTTTAAAATTAAATATTTAATCAGAATTTAAATTATAGGGTTATTATTATAGCTAAAAATACATATTATAAATATGATAAGAGATTGAATCTACTTCGATTCCTCTACCATTCCCTTTTCTTTTTCATTTTTTACCAAATATTCTTCCATATAATCACGTTTATTTTCCATGTGATGGTATCTAGGTCCTCATTACTTTCATATGAAATACTAATACTTTCATTGAAACATCAGTTTTATTCTTCTATGCTAAATTTAGCTCCAATAAATATCCTAGTTAATTCATTTTATTGCTCTGAATTCATTATTTGAGAAATATAAATGTTTTTATGAAAAATTTGATCTTCACTTATGCTCATTTTTACCATTATTATCACGAACAAGAAAACGAGTTTTTTAAAAATTATCCCATTTAAATGTTTAATTATAAATTTTATTAAACAAAGATGCTTTAATTCCTAAAAATCTGACACAATATTGAGGAATAGCCGAGGCATCGTTACAAGTACGAATGATTAAAATTATTTAAATTAATGAAGCCTTTTATCTGATTTAACAAAAATATTAGATTATTTATATATTTTTTCTTTTGTATTTCATAAAAACGGGAGTGCTTTTTAGTGATAATTCAAATGATTATTACTATTTTCCTATTGCAGTTTTTTAAAAATATCTTTTTATTATAATTATATTAAAGTAACTACCTCTGTTATAAATATGCCTTAAAGGTAATTAACGAAAATGTGAAAATTCTCGGTAGCAAAATAATTCCAAAAATACTTTTAAAACTGCTCAATTTATTTATAAATTTTGTCATAATTTTATACAAACATAAAAGTAAAAATTAATAAAAGAAATAAAAAACATCCTCTGAAAAACTTGTTTTGTAATTAAACCAAATTCTTTCACAATATTGCATTTTCCTGACATATTTTTTTCTAACGTAATGAATAATTTTTAAATATTCTTATCCAAAATTGAGCAGAAAAACAGAGGGAAATTATAATATTTACCTTTTACTGCTTTAACTTTCAAAAATATATGTACGTTTTATACTTAACAAGAATAATCTTTTTAATTTTATCTAAGAATATGATGGGCCATTAAATACTTTTTTATGAAAATAAAACCATTTCACTCTTTTATACCTTACATTTTGAATAAAAAGAATAATTTGTCATTAATATTTTCTCAAGTTTTTTTTTATGTAAATAGGGCCTTAAGCAAATAAACAGTATTTTAATTTTATTTCCGATTTCTCATACTTTAATCTTGTACAAAAGTGTCAAAAAAGGCAGACACATTGAAAGGCATAAAATATGTAAAGTATATTTAAAATAAGTAAAGTAATAAAGTTCTTAATTAATAGAACTGAGAATGAATTGAGAAATGAATTGAGAATAGAATGCGAAAGAAATGAATTGAGATAATAAAGAATTATGGTATAAAATTAACTATAATTTAAAAGAAATAAAATTTTTGTTCACATGAGTAGTTCGAAATTTTTAGAAGCAAATTTAATCGAAATTAAGAGAACCTGAAAAGTAATATTTTCAGATCATTACTAGCAATAAATGTATTCTTTTAAGGTATTATTTATTAAATCATCTCAGCATTCTTATTATAATAGTTAATTAAGACTTTAAATTTAAATTTATTTAGTTGATTAATTATATGTATTATGAAATGATTATATCGTTTTATTGATTTACATAATTAGACAAATAAAATACAATTTTTGTTATTAAGAATTAAATATCTTTCGTTATTAGTTCTAAAGCAAGTTTAGGATAATTGTGAAGTATAATTGTGTACACATAATTTTAATTATTTCATTATTTCCTCTAAATGTTTTTTCAAATATGTAAAGTATGTACATTTTTTTCATAAATGGTATGTCAGCACATTCAAACATTTTTGGTTCCGAAAATTTTTTATTTTTAAAAATTTCTATTTGAACAGAATTTAAAATTCTATTTGAAACATTGACAATTTCAAAATCTTGGAAGATGAGAAAGGATTATTGAAGACTTCTTTTCTTTCAAATGATATAGCAAAGTAAGTGACTATATTGATAAAAAAAAGCTTGAAATTATGAGTATATTAAAAATAAGGACTGAAATAAGATGGATTTTATCTGCTTAGTCTTTTGCGACGCGAGTTAAATCAACAAGTGAAGTGAATGGCAAAACAAATGTCTCCAAGGTGAAAGAAACGCGAACAAAGTCACCAAGTAAATAACTTGAATTTCACGAAATTAACCTTAAATTCGCCTATTTGGCGATTTTCTTTTTTTTCCAACTAACGATTATTTAGCGACTATTGGGGGATTTTTTTCTTTGCGCCAGTATAACGCAAAAGTGCTAAAATTACTATTTTAACTGTTATTAAATTACACTTTAACAAGTATATTAGTTTGCTTATAAATAAATTAAAGTTACAAGATATATGTGTTCATTTTTAAAGTATAAACATTCACTATCAGTAAGACTTAAAAACAAAATACCATACTCATATAATCTGTACATTTATGAACTTTATAAACTTTTTTACCTGTCAATATAATTTAATACATTTTCATAATCATCATGATTAATAACTATTTTAAAGCTGTTTTTCATTTAAAGAAAATAAATACTGGAGTAATATGAAATTTAATATTATTAAATCTTTTATATATTAGTTTTGAAACACGTTTTATTGCAGTAATAAATTTCCAAATCTCGGAAGTGGAGAAACAAGATTTAAATATTTGAAATTGTATTTATTTTCTCTGACTGTTTATTGCTACAATGATCAAAACTATTCCAATAAAACACTTATGTAATCTATTTATTTTAAAGTTACTTATATATTAATTTTTTATAAATAAAATGCCTATAAAATTATCTATAAAATATAGCATAAGATTAACGGGAATGAATGTTGCAAGATGGTGTTTATTAAATTGTGGTTTTCTTGCTAGAGGTTGTAGGTTATTAAATTAAAAAGAAGTTTATATCTATTTGAGCAATTTTATAGAAATTAAGACATATATATATATATAAAGAATCTTGATAATACTTTATTTTTGAAATATTGAATAAATCATTAAATTATGGTCTTCTCTGGAAAATGATACAATGATTAAACAATAATATTAGCTTCTTTACTTCCATATACGAAGACTGGAATTATTATGGACTGTTGAAGAAGTATATGGAACTAGCAACAAAAGTTTTTTGATAAAATGCAAAACAAAAGCTACATTGTTGTTCCCATATCTTTAGGGAAGCGATGGAGAAATACATAATTATTCATCTTTTATTCTTCGTAATATGAGCAAATAAGCAAGAGTTCATACTTAGAAAATTAATTAAAACTCTTTTAATGTTAATTGAGCTAAAATAAATGGCGCATGAAAAGCAAAGAACGAAGAACGAGAATTTTGCTTTATTTTCTTAGTAAATTATTGTGAAAAGAATTCGTAATTTCTATTCTTCCGTTTCCTTTTAAATAAAATATTATATCAGAAAGTAGAAGCAAAAGTTAGTGTAATTGTGTTTTGTGCTTTTAAAAATGGTCGTAACAAGAAATATATTTAAAATTCACAGGGTTTCTTGGATACATTGTTGCGATATATTTAATGTTCTACTTTAAATTTATAATTTCCTAATGAATTAAGCGCAGATTGCTTATTCTCACATTGTAACATGGAGTTCAGTCATTTTATTAGCACTATCAGACAAAATGAGGTTTTCCATATTCTATCTTACTTTGAAATAAAACATTTTATCTCTGTGTTGTTTGTTACCATTGTTTATATAATGTTTTTCTCAAATTAATAACACCTGTATATCATATCAACAAACAACTCTTCATAAATATATCTTAATAAATACAGGGCGGCCATAATTAAACTGGCAAAGTTCACAGTGTTCTGTAGCAAGATATATTTGAGAGAATGACGCCATATTAAGTAGGAAGATTAAACAATACGGGGGACGAAGGATTCCGCAAAAAAATGCAGTTCCAAAAGTCACCGCTTGACGAATATGTGGCTCTGTGTAATAGAAAATAGAGTGTTAACAAATGCAAATCAATACGGAAATAAAATTACTTTTTATTTTGTGCATTCAAATCATGTTCAATGCGGCTGCCATGCTTGTGGATCACTTACTGCATTCTGTGCACAGTATTCACAACAGCAGAATCTCCAGTCTGCAGGAATCTCCAGTACAGTCCGTGATATGTTATCCTTCAACGTAGCCAGGTCCTGGCAACTCCTTGAAAAATCTTGGACTTAAGGTAACCCCATTGCCAGAAGTCGCGTGAGGTAAGATCAAGGAACCGAGGTGGCATGCAGTTGGAAAGCAGTGGCTAATGACTCTTTCTGTTGTGAATTTCTGTCGTAGCAGCTGTTGTATACCCGTAAAAAAACGTGTGGAGGGGCTCCATCTTGTATAAAAAGGATTTCCCCCATGCATTGTCTTTGCTGAAGTGTCGGAATAACAAGGCTGTTCAACATGGGGTAATATTTATCTCCGATAACATAACAGGTTACCGGTCCTCTCGGGGTAATGTTCTCATGAAAGAATTGACCTATGATAAATTAAGCTGTGAATCCACACTAAGCAGTTACCTTTGATGAATGTAAGGGAATTGCTATGACTGCATGCGGTGATTCGTCATCCCGAATTCGGCAGTTCTGGGTATTCACAGTTCCATTCAGGTAAAAGTGGGACTCATCTACCCATAAGATTTTCCACGGCCAAGTATCATCCAACTACATTCTGGCAAGAAAAGTGAGAGCAAAAGTCAATCGCTTATCGTGGTTGGTGTGAAGTAACTCTTGTACACGGCTGATTATGTACGGATAGAAGTGGATAATCTTTCTTAAGATTTGCCATACCGTTGTGTAATGCATATCCATCTTCTGAGTTACTCCACGAGGCCTGGAAGTGATAGCAATATTGTCTTGACAATCGCCATGGCAGCTGCTTTGATTGTATCATGTGGTACAGGTTTTTGTCCTCTGCCTGACTCAACCTTCAAAGTACATGTTTTCTCAAACTTCGCAATCATTGCTTTTAGCTCATTAACTGACAAAGGACGTTACCTTTACTCCTTTTTTTGTGCTTTCTAAAAGCGGCTTGCACTGGTTGAGGAAAAAGAATTTGACTAGTAACGCACGCTCGACTAAAAAAGAAGACATTGCACATAAACTTTCAATACGATACTTTCGAAAAGTAACACATTACCTTTTAAAGCCCAAGCAGCTGGCACTGTACCAATGGATGTAACGTGAAATTTGAATAAATGACTTCTTCTGCTCAGCGTTCTTGGTTACCTTAAGAGACTTTATCGGTGTTTATGTAAATTTTTCGCTTTTTTAAAAGTGTTGCCATATTGCACTTGAACTAAATCTGCAAATGTACAAAATAAAAGTTAATTTTATTTCCATATTGATTTGCATTTGTTAACACTCTATTTTCTATTGTACAGTGTCACATATTCCCCCAGCGGTGATTTTTGGAACTAATTTTTTTCGAGGAATCCTTCGTCCCTCGCTCTGTTTAATCTTCCTACAAAAGGTGGCGTCATTCTTGCAAATAGATCGCACTACAGAACACTGTGAGCACTATCAGTTTAATTACGGCCACCCTATTTTATCATATGAGCGATTCTTTTTTTTCTTTAATGTATAATATATTTTGTATTACATTACGTACTTTTTTCTTTCTTTTTTCATATGTAACAGCTTTTAACATTGGAAGAGGTCTTAATAATTTTATTTGACAACAGATAAAGCAAGAGTAATAAAGGGGCAATTTTTTGATATGCCACGTTTATATAAGGTCGCAAAATAATAAATGAGATTTTTTTAGTTTGAAAATAAATATACAAATACTGTTTTCATATTACTTGGATTTTTTATTAATAGCATTTATGTTTTGCATTCCCTCCTTCTTTTTACTTTATGGACTATCAAACTACAAGTTTTTAATACTCCAATATTTCTCCTTCATTCTTCATACATTTAAGGTAATTCTTTGAATTGAGAATTGAAACTCCATGTTTCTGTTTTCTCATTTATAACTCAACAGCATTAAATAAAATAATAAATAAATTATAATTATCAGATAATGTAAATTGTTATTGTAATACAAATCTGAATGGAAATCATTTTTGATTTAATATTAATATCTTTAAAACATGATTCGTTTTGATTTAAGAGTAACATTTTTGAAACATGATTCGTTTTGATTTAAGAGTAATATCTTTTAAGCATGAGCTTAAGTTATTCGTTTCCTTCTCTTTATAAAACAATGATGATAGTATTTGGATACGAAAAAAAAAGTTTTCAAAATTCTTGATGAATTCTTGAATAACTATGAGGCCCAGGGAAATTCGATTGCATACCCTGTAAGAGAGTACATATAAGAGTAAGTATACTGGTCTACGTGTGTGGAATTCACAACACAGGAAGCACTAATAACTATTTCTGAAATTCAATGGTATTATGAATTATGTGAGACATTTGGCAAATTTTTTACTGAAATAAGAGTCGCACTCATCTTAGTCAAGGAAATATTATTTTGTGGCAACAGTTTTTGCTTTTAGTCATTCTTCATCAATCATAAGCGTCTTCATATAGTGATATGAGGGAATGTTAGTTAATGAACACATACATTCTAATGAAGAAGCAAATTTTCTCACAGTTTAGTCTGATATGTTTCCTAAATAAATTCAAAAACACCCTTTTCAGTACCTTGTTTAAGTATGGTGTGATTTTATTTGTGTACCACATCTTTCATTTTGGTATCCTCATACTTAATTCCATTCTAATATAAAGGAAGATTATTCTGATTGTAAAAATTAGATACTAAGTAATATCATTTACATATCAGTTAAAGTAATGAGTGCTTTTCTATTTATAAAAGAATAAGGATGACATTTTCATACAAACAAGCTAATAATTCCCCCCCCCCAATTTTTTTGAAAACCGAAAGTTGAAGAAAAATTTAATTGTCCGATTTATACCCATTAAAAGAGTACAATTAAACTTTTATATCACAATAAAAATACCATACTTTAATAAATTAAAGAACCTACCAGGATAATATTTCTTTTAGTTTTTAAAAATTAATGTGTTTCCATGCCAATCTATAATGCCTAATCTAAACCGGACTTACGACCTATATTATTTGGCGATCAAAAACAGAGGAAAATAATTATTGTAATTCTTTCATCTAATTAAATTGGATCATTTGTTCTCACCTTTTTTTATAAATGTGTCGTAATTTTTTTTTTTAATTTTTGAAGCAATTTCATAAAGATATATGTCTGTATCTTTAAACGTGTTGGGTGTGCTGAAGGTACCAAAGAAGTATTAAAAGGATGAACAATTTGAGAAGGAAATCGTGAGTACAAATATCGTAACAATGCTATAACATTTTCCCATTAATTTGAAGCACTCACAATATTGTGAATTGTACAATATCTCGTGTTTATACAGAATTTTTTAACTATCAATTAGTAAGAATTAGTACAATATAATTAATTACTTTAAATTATTAGATTTTGAATAAAAGTATAATTTTCTTTTAAAAATTAGTTGAAACTAAATACAAACTGTCTGAATTTCACTTTATGTAATTATAAGAAAATATTAATTATCGTCAAAAAACTAATTACCATTTCATATTTCTTCAACATTTAGAAATGAAACACTCAACTATTTTCTCTTTTGTGTTGATAAGATAGATTCAGAAGGGTAAGACCCTCAAAGTAAAATTTTAAAAATTAAAAATTGTAACAATATAATATTAGCTGAGTATTTTTGTAGAATGTTATACATTATTTATGTTGAGCTGAATTTAAAAACAGAATGTTGGATATTTGATCTGCCGTTTGAACTTGCGAATAAAAATCATTTATCATGTCATATTTTTTCTTAATTTAGAAATAAAACATTTATATTGTGTTGATAAGATACATTCATGAGACCTAGATCCTCAAAGGGAAATTTTTAAAATTAAAAATTTTAATATTATAAAATTAGATGAGTATTTTAATAGAATATTATATGTTCTTTGTACTGAACTGAATTTTACAGCACTATGTTTGATGTTTGATCGGTTGTCTAAAACTTGCTTATAAAAGATAATAATTACTTCATATTTCCTCTTAATTTAAAAAAAGTACCATTTACCTTGTGCCGATAAGATAGATTGACAAAGCAAAGATCCTCGAATTAAAATTTTAAAAATTAAAAATTGCAGTATTATAGCATTAAATGAGTATTTTCCTAATATCCTATACGTTATTTGTGATGAGCAGAATTTACCAACATAATATTTAATTTTTGATCTGCCTTATGAAACTTGCAAGTAGATTGATTGACAAATAATGAATAACTGAGACTGATGAGTGACAACAAAATTTTGATTTAGCTTTCAGTACCGAATGCATGATAAGACCTATATTAATGTATTGTTAAATGCTGTCATAAGTACCTATTCTAGACAGATGAATTATTTGGATAAATTCGTTTCAATATTCAAATACGGATGCTTTCAGATGAATGAAATAACTGAGCTGGAACAATGAGGCATTTAATTATTAATATTCTTTGCATTGTTGTTGAGCGAGCTGTTTATGTATTCATGGAATACAAACTGAATTCATTTGGAGTTGTAAATATCTGAATTTCGTTTTATTTATTTATAAGAAAATATTAATTACTGCTCCAGCTGTGTAAAATCACACAATGAAATAATTATTTAAATGTACAAACATTACTGTCATTGAGTAGTATAGGAATTAATTGCTAATAATTAATTCAACAATTAAAAATTCAGAGTTGAAAAATCTAAACATAATTATATAATCGAAATAATTAAAATATAATTAAAATTTTAATAAAACTAGCAGTTTCAAGTAGACAATACATGCTAACAGCTTTGCAACAAATTCTATTTTTATAGAAGGTAGATTGCTATATTTACAGTAATAATTATTAAATTTTAATTTAATCTTGATCTTCCTGAATTCATTTATTAAATTAGAGGAAAATTAATGTAGTAAACTTTTAGATTTGTTAATTTATTTCACCAAAACAATACGCTAGTAATTTTGTTTCATTAAAACAAACACTTTTTTAGTAAATATCAAACAACGAATAATTTTCGATAAAGATTACAACAATATTTTCAATTGAAAAACTGTCATACCTGTAATAAGATATGTGGTTTATTTTATGCCTATTACATTTATTCATAATGTTTAAAAAACAATTATAAAAGTACCATCGGAAATCTATGTCAAACTGAACTAAGTCAAAAAAACCTGTTTGAAAAACACCGATACATAAACGCAACCTATTCATTTTTATTATGAATAAATATAACTATTTATCACTGTTCACAAATTCCGTTAATCAATTATAGTCTTCAATTGCTGATAATCAAGAAATGGTTTCATAGAACCTTAAAACATACTTAAAATGTGAATTTTTAAGGCGTTTTTCTCTGATCTAGTCAAAAAAGAAAGTCAAAAGACAGTTTGAAATCAATTTTTAATGAAACCGTGAAATAATTTAAGGATTAAAATAAAAATTGTGTTCTCTTTTTTTGTTTTAAATTTGTTTGAGGTTTTAATTATTTACAAAGTTCGATTGGCATGTGTAAAACCAATGTAATTTCAGTTGAGATTAAATTTTGAAATCGTTTTAATTAAACCCGTTTCAACACAATTATTAAGTTAATGAGAAAATTAGAAGCAATTAAAATGTATAATTTAGTACATTAAAAATGTTTATGCTAATATATTTTTTAATTAATGATCTTAAGACTTAATTTTTTTTAATCCAAGTTAAGCAAAATTGGTTCTGTTAAAAATTATTTCCACCGCACCTCCAAAAGCCATTATTGAAGAAGATTATGTTTTTTATTGCATATTCATTTTCATTCATTCAGATGTTTATTGATATCAACACGATCCTTTGTCTGCGTACGTACCTTTTAGAAATGCTGGTGCTTTGTTAATTGGTTGTCCATTAAATGCTTTATAAGGTCAGAAATAATGCATTTTGTTACTACTGCATTTACTCAATACTATATTGCAGAATGCATTTTTTATTTATTAAACACATTGACATACAAATTTAACAATTCGTAAACATTATGTTATATGTATAATCGTTTCATCGAATGCAACAATGGATTCTGCACCAATCACGTGCTTGCTTGACCAGCCATGGGTGCATCTAATATTGATTTCTGCTATATAAGTAAATCATTTGCTTACAGCTATTCGTCCTTTGCAGTGATAAATAGTTACGATAACAATTCAACGTAAATGCCAGCATTTCTTACCCTATGCCACTTAAAAAACTTTTCAAATTCGTTCTTTTTCCATTCTGAATTCTGTATTTCATTTAAATGCCCACAAATGAGATGGAGAATCAGCTGCATGTGAATCGTGAATAATTTCTCGAACATTCTGTTACAGTAATGAATGGCAGAATTATTATCACGTCAATATTTATTCTTCTGTCGCAGATATTAAGTTCCAATTAGGAAGCCTTATAATTTTTATTTTCATTTTAGAAACGTTAAAAAGTGTAAAGCGGTCTGGTTATATCAACTTTTGATAATAATCTAAAATCAAATTTAAATGAAAACCAATAATTTAAAAGTAATCACCCGCTATATTTTTGATGAATCTAGACAAATAAAAACCCCTGTATCCCCTGCGACATTCAAGGTCTTACATCTTTTCGGATGGAGGACTGATGACAAATGAAAATCATGCAGGATGGTTTGGATATAATTCATAATCCTTTGACATTTTTATATAGTTTAGATTTCAAACATTTCTAATTTCATCAACAATAAGAAACATCGTGATTTTTTATAGAATTCATGGTATCAGTGAAGTATCATTCTTTAGTTGTTCTTTTTTTTCAAAAATTCAAAGATACTTTATTTCGAAAAAATTATTCTGCTGTCTCTCCCTTCATTTAAAATTTATCTTCCTGTCAATAAAGGAATAAATAAACATAAAAGCTTATAAGCTATTTCTGATCATCAATGACACGAATTTTTGTCTCATAAGAAATACTTTTAAAAAACTAAATGAGTATAATAACCCATGGAACAATAATATTTCTTTTTATTATTATATAGAAATATATTTAATTAAAGCACAACTTATTATAACAATGAAAAATTATATGTGTATATTTATAATACTCTTTATAATCTCTCTCTTTTTCTATCTTTGAGTGTGTGTGCATGAGGGAGTGTGCTTCAAGCATTCATTCATTGTGTCTTCAACAGCAGAAAGAAGATGAGTATTACCATTTGAACTTACTTGAGAAGGAAACGTATTTGAAGATGGTCATATACAAATTTTGTATTTTGCCAATTTAGGCTAGAAACCTTTAAATTTCAATCAGTATTGAAACTGAATTGCATTGTTTACAGATAATATTATGTATTCTATTCTATTTTTTAATATTGACAGGTTTTCAAGATGGCAAACTATTTCTATTGAAAGAGATATGAAGAAAGGGGATTAGTGTAAATAAATTTTTCTAATCTCTCTTCACAATTCATGATGATAATCTATGTAGCAATGCCTCTAAGAAGGCTTTAATAGTTGAAACTGTGTATAAAATTCTTTTATCACTGCTTTGCACATTATAAAAGTAGTTATGCCTGTGTGCGCGAATATATACGTGCGCTTCTAACATTCAGCGTGTCTTCAACAGATCTTCGCTTTTTGTAAAACAAAAAGCAAACATCAAGTATTCCATAATATTTGTGATATGTTAAAATAAGTCCTAATGCATTCAGTATTATAATTCGCTTTAAAATCTCCCAGTTTCTATCTTAATCCTAAATGTCAGGATTTATGCAAACAAACCTCTACCCTCATTCTCAGTGAAGCCAGGTTCTCGCAGGTCCATTAATAATATGCATTAGGAAAGCTTAGTCAGGTACCCTGATTCACTTCAAATTCTATCACTGGTGTCTAGGAGGATAAGCATTTGGTTTCGATTATCAATCTAGAGAACATCTGCATTGAATCAAAATGCAATTGAATTATCCATTAGAGCAGTGTAACTAGACATGAATGCAACTAGGTTATACTTTAAGGTCATTTCTATGATTTATAGCTCTGGTCTCTATATAAAAAAAAAATTGGAGAAATTTTAATTTATTTTTTAAAAAAATGTTTTTCAAAATATGATTATATAAAAAGGTTAATCCGTGAATGAAATTTATGCCATTGATTTAACACACCTTTAAACAGAAATAAAAATTTTCATGGAATGTCAATTAAACTAAAAACTGTTTTCAATAATAACATTTGATTACTCTATCTTTACGAATAATAAAAATGAATGTATATATTAATTCTCCACTGGCTAGATCGTTTGACCTAAATCACAAAACAGGGCTCATATATAGTTTGGAGGATAGGAATATGCACCTCTTAAGTGATTCTTATTTATAAAATTCGTTAGAATTTTGATTGAATTAATATTTTTTTAAAGAAAGAAGGTAAGACTTTGAGATTTTTTCTGAAATAACACCCATACATTTTACAGCAAAAACAATTGCATCTTAAATTTTATGGTATTAAATCTAGCAAATTTATTATTATTAAAAACGACAAAATATCTTGATATTAACCAAAAATGTTATACTACGAATTAATTCTGAATTCTTGAACAAGGACTCTAAAATTCCTTTGAAATCCTAAAACGAAAGTGCTCGTTTAAAATCATGCCCTTATCTGATTCTTTCAGAAAGTACATCCAATAACATATCAGACAAACTGTTAGGTTCTTTGTTTTTTTGTTTTTAAGTTTTAGAGTAAGTTTTTTTAGCTTGTTAAAAATTGATATTTTTTAAATTCCAACAATTAAAGCAGTAATTCATGCACAAGTTTTTAAATAATCATCTAATTCCTTAAACATGTTGATGAATTAGAATTTTTTAAACTGTTTATCTCTATGCTCATTCATTTGAAGATTCACTTGATTTGGAAACCCTTTTAAGTTGATGTGAGTTTTAAAAGCTGTCAGATATCTTCCTTATCAACCAACTAGTAAGTCTTGATTTAAAATCGGCATCATTCTCAAAATACTAGAAGTGATACAAAAAAAGTTTTAACAATAACAAGAAAAATGTATTAACAATACTCACAAGTTGCAAATATAATGAAGAGACATATATGGTGATCTCTCCTGCACATAATCACTTAAACTGTCGAGTCTTTTATCACACCGCCTTACAATTTGTTTATACAGTCTTGGTAATAACCAGGTCCTCGGTTGTTGAGTCAGCTCTCGGCACCTTTTTGAACATTACCTTCTGAAGTGAACCATGTTTCGGATAAGCGTATCTTCAATGTCAGTAAAAGGGAATAGTGACTAGGAATCTCTCTCTGTGTGTGTTAGGGGTGGGTGGGTGGGTGATTCTAGATCTCCCAACTATACATTTCCGGCAATCTCGCTGTCCGCTTTAAAAGAACGATACCATTTCACCACCTGTTGTTTACTTATTGCTTTTCTGGCGTTCATTTACATGATTTATCTGGGAATGCTGGATAGGGGCACATTCTTGACCCCTAGATATCGTATCAGGTGTGAGAGAACACTTCTTTAGATGTCTTGCCATTATTGTCACTGTTTCAGATCTTGGTACTAACACTATTTGCTCGAACTACCGGCTTAGACAGCTTCATGTGTCTCCACTCTGGGTAACAATATTCCCATCAACAATTTCTTCTTTGCAAATACTGTTACCTGTAAACTTCATTTTCGATCACCTCTCGCAGTTATCGATTATGTTCATAGAAGAAACTTTAATTTATATAACTGAGCTTAAAAAGCCCCAACAACCATTTATTTGAATTGGATATTTAATTCTATTTCGTTACAATGCGTGAAAACCAGCTTATAATATTTTCAATTTCATTGAATAAATTAAAATAATTCAAAAAATTTATAGCTCATAGATCCTTGAATGTGTTCTTATATCATATATCATTAAAAATCAGTAGCGGATCTTTATATCAACCAAGAATGTTAGATTACGAATTAATACCCTATTCTTAAGCAAGGTCTCTCTTTAATTCCTTTGAAATCCTAAACCAGAAGTTTCCATTTAAAATCACCCTCTTATCTGATTCTTTCAAAAAGCACCTCCACCAACATATCAGACAAACTTTTATCCTTTCCTTTCTTAAAAATCGTTGGTGGTTAAGCTATAGTACCTTTGAATATTATCTTTACCCCATCAGAGAACTAGATTAAATCTCCCTCTTCTTGCTCGTGTTTGGAGAACCCCCTGTCTCCCAGGCATTCGGCTTTAATTAAAAGTAAGACAGATAATCTTTTTGGTAACGACGACTGAGAGAAATTAATGTCTCTCTCTGACAGGTGAATGGTGAAAGTTTAATTACTGGATGAGCATCTGTTCGATGTAAACTCGAGAGCCTACGTGTCACGGTGAGAGAAAATGCGAGTTTTTTTTAGCATCATGTTATAAATTGATGCTCTAATGAAAGCTTAAAACGAGTTTAAGTCTAAGATCGCATGTCGAATTTTAAAAAAATTGCATTAATTGTTAGTAAAAAACAGTATAAAATGTCATGGATTATAAAATTACATTACAAAACTCTAGAGAATAATTCATTATATGATCTGACTGCTTTTTTTAATAGCAAGAAAAATATTGCATTAATTTCTGATAAAAAAAATAGCACCAAGTACCAGAGTAATAAAAGTACCTTACAGCACTGAAGATAAATTATAAGAAAAAAGGAATTATATATATATATATATATATATATATATATATATATATATATATATATATATATTTAATTTTCACTTATGAAATAGTAATCATACTTTTCCTCAAGTTCTTAAATACCCATATTATAATTAAGTAAATAATTAATTATTATATAAATGCCCTTACGAAGATTTAAGCTCACTGATTCGTAATGAAAATATTAACTTCTGACCCCATAAAACATTTAATAATATAAAATTGGATTGTAAGAAGAAAATTTATGATCTGCTTTAGCATATGAATTTTTTCTTTATATAATATAGAATAAATTTATTTGTTACAACATTGATTTTAATATTGATTGAAATAATTGCTTCATATATTTATTATTCAATTGTCTATTAAAGAATGTTCAATTCTTAAAGCATTTGTGATTTGTTTGTCGACTGAGATTATTTCGTTTTAATCACTCTATTTTCAATTTTATCATTTATAATAAATAGTGCACTGTGCGTGTTTCGTCGTTGTTAAAGATTAATGGAAAATTTAAATCAAAAGAAAGTAATGTGAGAACGTTTCACCATGTTCATGAATCATAAAATATCGCATGTGGTGTTGAACACAAAAATTTGCATACCATTATTATGATAGATATTAATAAAAATAATTGTTTTCAAACCTCACACTTCATCAGAAGCTTAGGAAAATAATGATTTCATCAAGGAATAATTAAATTAGTTAATGAGTCTAATTAAGGAATAAATGTTATTAAGTAAGAAAACTATTGCTAGTTATTACTTTATTGCATCATACAATTCATGTTTTATTAAACATTTATGGTAAGCCATAATGGCAATGCTTGCATTAAAACACATACATTATATAATATTTAGAATAAATAAATAAGTTGCAAGAAAATGAAAGATTCTATGAAAATCACTCTTCAAATATTATCAAAAAAGACATTATTTCATGTTTCCAGAAGTATAATGACGTTAATTTGAGCAAAAATCTAATGTTTTTAAAATTTGATAATAATAATGTTCTGTAAATTTAATTACAATTTTCATGTAGTATGAATCAAAGGATTGAACGCAACAAGTACAAGATAAAATTGCATGTATTTCATGCATATTGATTTGTTAGAATATATATCTAAACTGATAGATATTCCACCTTAAAATATCAACATTAAATATATTTGTGAATGTTTTTTTTTTCAAAAATATATTTAAACTTTGCTTGCAATTATTTCTGGTGATTTTTGCCTGGAGATGTCCATACTCTGTTTCATATTTGAATTCTTTTTTATTTAACGTGAATAATAAGAATAAAACGCAGCATATTGATGGAAGGTTATTTCTGAAAAGAAAAATTTCTAATAAATAATTACTGTTAAATAATTCCGAATGCTTTGAAAAATTAAGAAATTAAATCTAAAAACTTTTGATTAAAACAAATTTTAAATAAAAACATGTAAAATAATAAATTACATAAAAATTTTATATCTCTATTTAATGTGAAGCAAAAATAATATACAATGTGAGTAATTAGCCTCTAGTTGTTATATTGTAACAAAATAGCATTTAGTACTCGATTTTTTAAAATTATTTTCATTCATTAATAAGTTGTTATTATTATAGCAATGAAAGTAAATCAGCCATTTATATTGAAAATAAAACATATTTAGTCGTAATAAAAACAGCGTAATCATTTGCACATTTATTGCACAAATTATTAATAGTTGTTTAATTTAGTCGTATAAAAATATACTAATATTATTTAGTATATTATTATTCATATTATTTAGTCGCATTAAAAATATAATTGGCAAGTATTATTTTGGAAATTATTTCTAAAAGTTAGATAAATTTAAATGGTACAGAGAAAAAATACCATCTATAGATGTGTACTATCTGTATCGTAGATCTTCTATATGAGCAATTAAAACCATCAAAAAGGATATGCCTAGTAATTTCTTGAATAAATTTAAAATCAATTATCAATGGTATAACAAATGTGATCAATAGATAACAAATAGCTTATTAGAAAGGAATCTATTGTGTGTGTTTTTTACTATTTATCTTTTGGATGCGTGCAATATAAAATAATCAGAAAACCGAATACATATTTCATATGCAACTCCCAAACATTAAAACAAAAATTTCACCGAAAACAAAATCATTTAGCAAATTTCATACATTTAAGTCATTCAGTTTTTAAGTTCATATACATATATCTATAACACTGCAATCCCATGTTCCATCAAACAGAATTTTTTCGTTTTGCAGTTATTGTGTAAACTTATATCCCAACATCTAGGCATGCGAAATTCCTCCATGCAGACAGACAGATCCGAAAATATTTTGTTAAAATATGATACAGAGCTACAATATAGAGATCATATATCAAATTTCTCCCGCCTAGCTCAAGTCGTTTTTGAATTCTTATATTTATATGTAGATGCACTAAATGAAATTATGTATTTCTTACTGAGGTTTGAACACACGAGATATATCAAAATCTCAAATTCAGTTGTTTTGATAATTGCAATAGTTTTGCTTTATATACTATAATAAGAAATCTTTGTATACTTAAAGAGAAAGGATACTAATGTCTGCTATGATAAGACTAAAATGTGAATGTGAGGGTATGAAACAGAGAACTGTATATTTTTTACTCAGCAATATTTAAAAATAACTTGAGATATGAAGGATTTATATTTTGCCTTGGGTTAGATAAGAAAAATAAATATAATATAATAATGTTTTTGAGTTCGCATGTTTCTAATTTTTTAAAATGATTCTTCTTAAAAATATATATGAAAATAATATACTTGTCAATTCTCCTTTATTTAGATAGGGAGCATTATCTTCAGTTGTTTTATTACAAAATAAAAAAAAATTCTTCCAGAAGAGGTTAATAAATTATCTAATAAGGAATGGTTGTCAAGTCGAAAATCGCCCCAGAATTAATAAACTCCGGTAAACTTGGGGGTCTGGGGTTTTTGGCCACGAGGAATCGATTGGCGCCGGTTTTGAAGCGCTACGGTTGAGCAGTTCGGAGTTACAGATAGGATATTTTCAAACTTTATTAGTTCGGAATAATGGCTACTTAAATTTTCAAGCGGTAACCTGCTGCCATCTATAGCCAATATGGCGAACTAATAAAGTTTTATGTTTATGCTGTTATAGGTTTATAATATGTTTCTTATGTATGTATATATGTTTGGTTTTTCTAAATAAATTTTTCAAAAATATTGAACTTCAACACACTTCAATCTTTACCTTTACTTTACCTGTGTATAGAATAGTTCCCTTTCCAAACTCTAACTTTGTTTAGAATAGTTTACAATGGTGCACTTTAACCGGTTATCTTTTCACCAATGGTTTCACAAATTTTCTTATGGCATGTATTGTTTTGATAAATCGCAATTGAAAATTTAAATCTTCGAGTTAGCTTCAATACCTGTTTTCTCCGAGCGGAGCTCGGTCACCCGCTGGTGGTTTAATAAGAGACTTTTCTTTAATGTAAAAATCACTTAATTGGGAATTATTAAATCCATTTTATTTTTAAAAATTCAATATCTATTACTTTACAAAGTAATAAAAAAATTATGTATAATTAATACATAAATGTTCTTTAAAATATTTTTTACATATAAATCATGAATATCTCTATTCTTCGAATATAAAGTTCAACTTTTGTTTTAAATGGTATGTGAGTCATCTGAAAAACTATTAATGTTATAATGATGTTCTAATTATATTACAGAAATATTGAAAATTACATAATACAGAATTTCGATAAATAGATCTACAAAGATGACTGCATATGTAAACAATTTGGAATCAAAAAATAGGTATTTTATTATTAAAAATAATAATAGTATTGTCTTTTATTCCACACTTTTTAATACGAGTTTTATATTGTTGATGAAGCGCCATAAATCCATAGCATTTAATTAACTATTATGCTTAATTCAGATAAACATCATTTGGTTATTTTTGTTTGTCTTTATTTTGCTCTTATTACTTAGAATAAATATAATAAGATATGCTTAAAAAATGTATAAGTCATTTTTACAGAAGCAATTTTTCACTATGTTCTTTTTTATTATCCCCATCACATGATATTACAGAGTTTATATCGAAATAAGCCTCCTGTTTACTCAGTGTAACTGTGTTCTAAGGCTACTACAATCAAAATTAGCTGTCATTATTTTTTCTTTCTTTTACAAATACTGGAGAAATGCATGCTATTTATTTAATATCTATGGTAATATCATTTATTATTGCCTTTCAGCATCATTTACTATCTTCTCATCAATAATAATGGGATTCCCCAATTAGTATATATAAATATTTTTTTATTCAATCTATTTAAAAAAAATAAAATAATCTTAATTTTCTTGTTCTTAAAATGTAAATATTTATCTTTCTTAAATCTTTTTGAACACACTTAATGCTATCAGGAAATCATGCAACAAAACCATAAGAAGATGGCTGCTTGAATTGAGGAAGATTTCTCGGAACCACAACCCATCACATGTAAACATTAGTGTTCGCTAATAGATTGACCAAAGGTGGTAATGAGATTGAAATGGCCTCTAAGTCTTCGCTTACTTATCAAGGACTATAATCAAATGAAAGGATGATGGATTCTATCTGCACACCAATGGTACACGGAAACATCCCCTGGTTCTCTGTTGGAAATTAAACGTGACCGTTTGCTCCTAGACTATTATGGTTAGATTAAAATCTGGCCACCTTAAGTGTATTTCTCCTGAAAATTATAGAAAAATCCATCCCAATAGTAAAAACTTCTGTGATCATCCAAGTTCCCAGCTTCACATTATGGGTTGCATCGGCCTTTCTAAGAGGGACTTAAAGTCCCAAGTCCTTATTATTATAGATAAACCACCCGAGAGGATCTTAGAAATGAGGATGAGATGCTTCCTGTATAGTGGTTCGATATCGTCATCCTTCTGGGTACATAAATAGGTGGGGGACCTGACTTCTCTTATCAATAAAAGGACGTACTTGCTTCGGGTAAGGTTGTACCGTGGCCGATGGCCCTTAAGACTCAACTACAGTTCCCGCCAATGTTGCTTCTGCGGCAGCCTGGTCATTCAGTTTTCTTTATCCTTGTGCCTTCAAGCTGGTGGGAGAGTCACTGATATGACTTACTGTTATAGATTTTTTTTGGCTGTCAATAACCTTCAGTAGCTGGTCTGTCGTATGTCAGATCTTTTGAGGATAAGCAAAACATAAGTCAAACATGAAATCCTGCAAAGAAAGAAAAAGTTGTTTAATCTAGCAATATCATTTCTTAATATAAACTTTAAGAAACCTTATTAAAATCCAAATAATTTTATATTGTAGTCTATGATTATTTAAAATAAATAAATGCAGTTATGAGCCAGGCAGGCATTTCATTTTCATAACGCATGAAGAATTTCCCCAAAAAGTGTATACCTTAGGAAATATTCAAACAGATGTAGCTATTATTATTTTTTTAAATATTCAATATTCTTACTTCAACCTCGATTAAGGAAATCTGAATCATTTCGTTTAAGGTCTGAAAACAACTAAATGCATTTACCCCAAAGTCATCCATCCAAATACTACATTTAGAAATGAACTATTCACTTAAATTCTATATGGAAATATAATGAACCTTTAGATTTTCTGAAGAATTCGGAGAAATATTTATTTAATTTTCTATATTTTAAATTCTGAACAGGTGGATAAGACAGCAGTCTTTCCTTTCCCATGTGATGTCTTTGAAACCTTAAAAAAATAAGTTGTATTTAAATATAGTTTTTTTATTTCTCTATTGTTTCTTATTAGAAGAGGATAGTAAAAGTAACAATGGTATTATAAAGATTTGAAAAACAAAACATCTAAAGTAGATTTGTGTTTTTTGTCTTTTTTCTTCTACAAATTTTAAAGATTCATATGTAATTGTAAAGATTCATATAAAATAAATAAAACAGTTTATTGCAAATGACTATAATATAACATAATAAAATGCGTCGTTTTAAGTTTGATATGAGTATACTCTAAAAAATATGTTACACATAAAATATCTGTAATATTTCTGTATGTAACAAAGCAAGCATTTGATGTATAAATATTTAGTAGAATGGATTTATATTTAAAGTAAGTTATTTTAAAATAAGATTTTGAAGAAATAAATGCATGTGAAATTGGATTTTATATTTCTCATAGCAATGCATTTAGGTATTGCGCTTTTTTCTGATTTTATTCTTTTGATATAGTTTAATGCCCTTAAAATGAGTAAAAGGTACATTTCATGCGATTATTTCTTGGAATTAAATACTATCTTTTCTCAAAAAAATCCCATCACTTAAATGCAAACTTTAGTTTAAAGAAATAGTTATAAAATATTTTGAAACTAAACTTTCTTTTCAATCCGTTTGCATTCAACAAGGAAAATAAAGCCTTTAATATTAAGTTTTTATTTATTTGTTATGTCCTTTCCTAATAATTTCCAATTGTTTTTAGCAGGAATTTTTTGAACAATTATTAAATTATAGAATAAGTAATAATTTAAACAATTTCTAAAACTGAGTACTATACATTCATCTAAATTTTGCCGATAAGATACCTCTAAATAAAAAACTGGTTTTTTGCTGTAGTGCATACTCGAGCTCGTGCGTATGTTGGTAATTCCGCAAATTACAGCTTCAATTAATTAATTAAATATGTGAGATTGATTTTATTTATACCAAACATATTGAAACTTTACTTCGCAATTGATGATTCAGCAATGAACAAAACTGTTGACCATTTATTAGTTATTTTATCAACTAAAATGTTTCACAAAAATATTCTGCGAATAAGAATTTGTATTAAGAGAAAATTAATTTTTCGTTAGTACTCGTAATTGTGAATTAAATATTAACTTTCTTCGATTTATTTTAATTTAATATATCTTTTATACATCTTCATGTGCAGATTAGTTTAGTTCAGTTACATTAATGTCCCGTTCGTTAACGGATCTCACAATTTTGGGACACGGATGACACATGAGTTGGTACCCACCTTTCCTCATTACCCTGCACCAGCGTAATGAGGAAAGGAGAGCGTTTGTCCACGACGGATTTAGCATGAAATATACCCCATTACATTATGGATATTTTCAAGAATCGTCACTCTACCCGAAACCCCACGACTCACCCTACCTAAATCGAGCCTGGCGGTAGCCTGGTCGGTAGAGCACCAGTCTAGAAACCGAAAGGTCCAGATTTCTATCCTTGTCTTGTCCAAGGACCACCGTGTTGGCTAATGGTAGTTGGGGCACGTTAAATATGTCGTGATTGCAAAGTCCGCCAAGTTCCCATAACAAAACAATACCTCTGGGGGTACTGAATCAGGATGAGTCGGTCTCTGTTTCGGATCTAAATTCTGACTTGTGGATGGATGAATGAGTTTATGAATGAGTTCGACCACCCCCTAAAAGAGTCGTGTCGTGTGTGTTCGAGAAAAGTTGTACTTTTTCCTTAACGATGCTTAACATTAACAGCGGAAGGTCCATACTTCTGCCTTAATTTGAAAGATCTCTTCTCTGACATGACCAAGTGACATTAGACAACAACAAATCGTCAAACCCGAAACCTTAGGATTCAAGAGCTAAGACCCGTTTACCCGGCAACCGTGGCATTCCCGTGTGCAGACGGAATAAAGATACACAGATTTACAATGAAAAAGTAGTGTCAGATAGTAATAATTTTAATTTTTTATCATTTTTACATTCTCGTATACAATGTATAAAATAAATTTTGCAATTTGTCAAAATAGTTTATTTTGACAACTCGACGTTGCAAACCCCCCTGAACTCGTATTATATAGTTATCAAATTTTGAGCTAAATTTATCAACCTTTGAGAATCAGTCAATCCATATCTAACTCATAAACGCAAAGACTAAAATACACTTCAATAAGATACATTATTCTTGTATCTACAAATATAAATCAATGCGAATTTTTGGTTTCAATCGGTCTACAAAACAGGCGTCCAAAACACATGTTTGCGCGATTGTTTCAATAAAAATTTTGCATTCAAGCCACAGATCTATCTTTTAGAACTATTACTCTCTAATACGACTCAAAAAATTCGAGACCTTATAAAAAATCCACTGTTTCTTGCGGGTTTGGGAGGAAAAGACATTTATTGGAGAGTATGTTATGATTCAAATTTATTATTTAAAAAAAAACATTGTTCAATACTTTAGGCTCATATATTTCATTTCAAATCAATAAGTATAAAAATAAAGATGAAATCATCTCAAAATATTTTATCCAGACTGGAATATTTCACAAAACATTTTCTCTGCTAAAAGTAAACTATCTAAACTGAATTATAGAAAAATTCGCTACAACAGATATACAAATAGCAAAACTATTAACTAATGCAATGTATAGACAAAAAACTGAAATCAAGCATTTCTTTGCGAAATATTGAGAAAATCTAATGAAAGATGCAATTATATCCTTATTACTAAACACGTAGTTACATAAATTATAACACATTCAATAACGATCAATACTTTTTTGTATAAGGAAACAGAAGGAACGAAAACCATTTATTTGAGTGATTTTTTTTTACAAATCAATAAAGTTTATTCAAAAAATTAATTATTCTTTCAGTATCTGATTCTCATTGGAAAATGCAAACAATGATTGCAACTGTATGTATGAATTTATTTATATGTTGCGGTAAACATGTTCAAACCTTTCGCCGTCCTCTTCAATCCATGAAAATGTCTCCTCATCGGCACTCTGATTCTCAACGCATGTAGTGTTGTATTCCCTATACAGATAGTACTATCTCTGTATACTAATTATATTATATTAGTATATATACTGTGTGTATTGTAATGTATTTGTACAGATGTCTCTGTGTAAATTAGTTTTCATTACACGGATTAGAATGAACAAAAATAAAAAACTCTAATAAGTAAACAATTACAAAATGCTTTAAAGGTTAAAAAGTTTTAAATCACAGAAGAACGCTTAAAGCGCGTTCCTACCGCCTAGCAGAAGTTTCACTTGAAAGCTCTAGACGTGTTACGCACGAAGAAGAGGTTAATCAAGAAATTATTCATGTAATCAATTAAGGATCAATATTATTAATCACCTTACACGTACATAGGATAATCAATAGTATCTGGCATCTAACGTAACATATATATTGTACTAACTTCTCAATATTTATGCACACTTAAATCATACGTGAAATTTTTTTATCATTATTATGAACAACAAAAAGAATTGTTCAAAGTTTTAGCTGTCAAAAATTTATCAAATTCTGAGGTTATTTGAAATTAAAATTCCATTCTTCCTATCCTATTCATATTTTAACCATGAAGCTTAAATAACTCAATAGTCTAAAAATATCTACCAATACATACGTTACTCAGCAATTTCCTTTGATTTCAATTTGTTTTAACTATAACTTTCCACAAAAGGTTACAGTTTTTAATATTTAACTTTAATAAAAAGTTATACGATAATGGTCTGACAAGGAAATGCATACTAATTAAACTTCCCTTTATTCATTTAAGAACAATCTATCTTGGCTATGCTGGTTTATTAATTAAAAAGACAGGACTTCTAACAAAAGCGAGTTTTGATTAAACATGAAACAATAGTTCCATTGTTATCTATGCATCTTAAAAGAAGCAATAAAGCAATTTATAATTCCCTTTCACTTCACATAATAGGAGGAAATATGTTAAAGTTCACACCTGAAATGGTTTAGAAATGTTAACTGACACTGAAATAAATGATGCTTGAAAAGCAAATAACGAAATAAAAATATATTAAAATATATTTTTGAATTATATTTTGTAAATATCTTTTTTTTCTCGTCTCATTTGAAACTTCAGTTCTGATAAAAATACAGATTTTAGGGTTAATGGAAATAATAAAAATGGAAGTGATTTGGTTATAGCTTTCTTTTGAATAAAATATCAATGATAAATTGCAAGTTTTATATAAAAAGAATTCATGTAATCAAACAAAAATGAGGATTTTTATATATTTCTTGCTTTCCTTTTGAAATTCTTTATATGAATTATTAAATCAATGATTACTATTACCTTAGTTGAAAGTATAAGGAAAATAATATTCATATTTATATAATAATATATGCATTAAATATTATACCAAATAATATATACATCAAATATTAAAATTCTGTATCGAATTCCGTAATTATATATATATATATATATATATATATATATATATATATATATATAT
>JAPMOQ010059182.1:90690-113311 GCA_026543055.1 Argiope trifasciata | reverse complement strand
TATATATATATATATATATATATATATATATATATATATATCATTGTCTTATAATTGAGAGGTTCAAGACTTTTAGATTTGCTAAAGCTTTCTTCAATTATTATAATAGAGTTTGTCAAATACTGAATTTGAAAATGATTTTCAAAGGACCAATTAATCTTTAATGAATATAGTTTTGGCAGCCTTAGTTGGTTAGATATGGTCAATTAAAGAATTTTTTTTAATGTTTTTATTTTGTATATAGAAATAACTTGTTATCAAAACAGAAATATTTACATGAGTGTTATTGGAATTGATTTTGCTGAGAAGTTACGGATGCAGTTTTGGACATCAAAATTTTTACGAATTTCCCTGTTTGGCTAGCAAACCACGAAGCGCCAGGTAAGGAAAAAGAAAAGAAAAGTAATATGAAGAAAAATTGAACTTTCCATATTGGATCATAAAATAGTTCCATTCGATGAATATTTTTGGCAGCCAAAAAAGCATAAATCTCCCTTTCCGTAGAAGATTTGTAAATTTCAGAACTTTTTCAATCTTAAGATAAGAAATAAGAGGAAAACTAGAAAAAAAAAGTGAAGGTAAAAAGTATCATGTCTTGAAGAAAAAGTTAAACATTTCTTTTACCAAAGAGTTACGAAAAGATTCATCGAAATCTTTATAGAGTTAAATTTTTTATTCTGCTTTTTGAAGCAAAACTTTACTGATTTTTTCTTCTTTTTTAGTTGAACAACGCTAGACAAAATACAAACTTCTGAGCACATTCATTAAAAGTTTTGGCAGAAGAATTTTTCTTTTTCTAAAAATAAAAATGGCAGGCATTTTTTTGTTTTATTTTCTAAGTATGTGGGAATATCTTCCATCCTTAACAAACACAAGGAAATATCTTGGTTAGAAAAGAACACGTGCAAATTTATGAAAACGAATTACCATCTTTAAATTATCTATCATTAATTCGGAAAGGACATCATCTAGCTTTTTGCTTTATTATTAAATTTAACTTTGTAATAAATAAGGTAATATAAATGCAAGAAATATTTCTTTTATATATTATAAGCACAAATGTCATATACTATTTAATCTTTATGTTCTGAGCAAATTCTAGTTATAAGTGCTTTGTATTCTTTTGGACTTTTCTATATATAAAGAAAAAAGTTCAACGAATACAAAAATGTTTACAAATAGCTTTTCTACAATACAAAATAATTCATATATTTTCATATATATAACGAAAGGATATAGATAATAATTTTTCACACACTTTCTTATTAGCTATAATTTGAAAATTTTAAACATATGTACAATTTTAATAGAAATATATTATTTGTGTGTTTCCAAACCACAACTATAAATTTAATATAATTTCATAATTGTGATATGCACCACCCTTTGGCCACTATGAAAAAAGTATTATAAGGTTCAGGTTATTTATTATGATGAATTATTAACAAATTTAAACCAAGTAGTACATAAATGATAAATTTTGCTCTAATTTTTAGTTCGCGAATAAATATTGATTTATATAAACATTTTTGTTCCTGATTTATTTCATTCATTGTATCTCTTCAGCACCACCATAATGAAGAATAGCAATACATAGTTTTCATTTATATAACTGGTTAATGTAATTAAGGAATGCAATGCTCCGATTGAAATATTTTGCATCTTATAGTATTTTAGAAATTTTGAAAATAAAGGGAAAATAAAATCTCAGATAACTGAAAATGTCAAAAACTTTTTTCAAGAAAAGTATATCTCTATTCTGTCAGAATTCATATGGTCTGCCTTGAAGACATCTTCCTTGAAATCATTCTGCTGTTCGTAAGCTTCAGGAGTTTATATACGAGATAACAAAAGGTCAATCAAGATTAATATATATGTCAGTACAAAATATTACGAAATTTCTATATTTGACAGAAAATAACTTTCTCAAAAATCCTTACAATAATGCTTTTAAACTTACTAAATTTGCTGACATTGTAAAAAAAATATGTTTGCTGTAGAAAAAAAAATACCTTCTTTGGAAAATTATAAAAATTATAAGTAGAGGTATTAGGCCATTACCAACAATCCTTGTAAACTTCACGATTTTTATTAAATGATTATTTAAATGTATGGCAAAATGTTCATAGTATTGTTTGTTTGATTCACCTCTTTCAATTTTCAAATATAAAATTGGACGTCACTTGAACTAAAATGACTATTTTTATCGAATCTTTGAAAAATGATTTTAAATCAATTATAATTTTAGAAAATTGCTTATAGCTCAACAAAACAAAATCAAACAACAAAAAGAGCTACTATTAAAAAAATATTATTTTTTCCTTCAGTCATTTCTAAACATTTGTAGAATATCATTTATTCAAAATGAAATGCAGCCCTTAAATCTGCTGAGCTCTTTTATTTTCTAAAAATCAAAACTTTGTATATTTTTAACAGCATTAAAGAATCACAAAAAAAAAAATCGAGAATAGTGAAAAAATAACAATATATATTAATAATATTATAAAAAATTTCCATTTCCTAGTAAAGAATTTCTATAAGCTCATTTATTAACGATTACGGTAAGAACTTTTTGTTATTAATAAAGAAGATTACTTTTTTCCATCTTAATATGTCATTAATAAATACTGTTTATGTTTAATTTACTTTAACTATTTATAAAAATTCTTTAATCCCCCAATATATACTAACGCAATACAACAGAAAACAATAATTTAAAAAAAATTCAATTAGTAGTTAAATGTTTTACAAATTCAATCCGTTTTTGCTTGTTTTTAGTTAATTTTATTCAGAATGAATTAAACATAGGTACATGAGCATTTATTAGATTTTAGAAAATTTACACTTAATGATGAATGAAATATTTCCTTATTTTTGTATTATCTCTTTTAAATTTATATAAATAATCAAAATCTTTTAGTATTTCACGACAAATAAAAAAACAACTGTTTGATTTTTTTCCCAATACTATGAAATTATTTATATTTCTTAGAATTTTTTATTGAATAAAAGCTTTAAAATAAATCATTTAGCCGCCATTTTTTGTATACGAAAAAATACAGTGACTTTCAAATGGGTTATGTTGAAATTAATTGCATAAATTTTAAATTTTGTAACACTTAATTAATTAAAAAGATAATTTAGTATATCTCCTCCTCTCTCATCTTTTTTATATATTATACTATTTCAAATTTCTATTGACAAAGCCTTTTTTTCTCAGAATAATTATAAAATATTTAATTTTCCGTAAATTTACTGCATATTCATAAATTATATTATTTTAATTAATGACTTTTTAATGAGGCTAATGATAGTGAAATACCCATTTGATATCCACAGCTATTTTTCATCGGAGCCATTAAGATCCTCAGAAAATTAAGTCCTCTTATCAACTCTTATTAAATAAAATCCATAGATATTCTAATGCACTGAAATATATTATCGATGTACATTAAAGTTCTAATACACTAATTAAAGGATCAATTGTATCAATCAGTGAAAATCAATTTATGGTTCATAAATCTGAATCAGTAAATTGAGGTTTCCACATAAAATTCGTCATTTATTCTTAATTCTAGCTCAATGGATTTAATGAAATAAATGTGATTTTCTTATATTTAAAAGTGTTTATAATTGTATATTTCTAGTCTAAACTACTATGAAATATTTTCAGCCTAAATAATGTGCACAGCGAAACAAGTTTCTGTGAAATAAATGGGACCGCTTGGAAGAAATCACACAAAAAAATTCTGAAATTTCATAAATTGCTATAAGGATAATTTTTTACAATCTATTAAATATATAATTCAGTCGGGGATTTACGAAATAATGAGAACGTACTTTCCAAATAAAATAAATAATTAAATTACTTATAGACACCGTTTTCTTTTCTTTAAAAAATTCTCATTTTACACATACAGAAAGTTTCAAGTATAGTAGTTAAAAGTATATTACTACTACTAGTAATTAAAACATCTAAAACAAGTAGTACGGAACTTGTAGGAAATCAATACAAGTAGTAGTAATCCAAAATGCTCTTTTCTTGTGATGAACTGATTCTAACTCACTTTCATTACTTGCAGATTTAGAGTCTATTAATTTTTGGAATGGTAATTTATTTTATTTTAGAACATTTAATTTAGTTGAGATAAAATATGCATGAATTGCATTAATATAATATGTATATTGATAGAAAAAAATTACAACAGTGTTGTAATGCCCACACCATTGGAGTTCATGCGCTGCATAAAAAGAATGATATGAAATAAATAGAAGAGAAATAAAATGGATGAAAAAGACGAAACAAAAAGTTTTTTAAGTATATATTTTATTTTAAAGTATTTTTTTCTTTATAAATAACATAAGAGATAGCTGATAGGATGAACATTTAAAAAAGTGATATATGCTCAGTATAAAAATGTCTTTCAATAAAATGTACAATACAATTAAATATAAATGCAATTATCCTATATTTTGGATCTTGACATTTTTTTATTTAAAAAATTCTGTTTAAGGAGCACAATATTGTCTTCTCGTAGAAAAGTGATATCTTTGTAACACACAATTTCTTCTTCCGAAATTTTAGTTTGGTGTTTAATAATGGAAATAGATCATAGATTAAAATTAATCTCCCTCAATTTGATTATGATTCACTGTTATTTTGAAATAATTGCTTTATATTAATAATTAATTGCTATTGACTTTAATCGATGACATTATTTTGGAACATCGGTAAGGAAAATTTAAAATGATTATGGTTCTTACAGAAATAATTATATATTTTATAAATTTATCTAGATTAAACTCGGAATGAAAAAATTATAACTGCAATACTTCATGCTTCTTCCCTTTATTTTCTTACAAAAAAAAGTCTGAATTCCTATTTTATACTATATGATTGCATATTTTATTGAAGATAACTAAACTTTTTCCACTACATTGGAATTCGATTTTGTATGAGTAAATATGGAATACAGTTATTAATTTGTATACAGTTTAAAATTTGTTTCATAAATTGCTTTTACATAAGGATTTTTAATAATGATTAATGATTTTCTTAAAGAAAGGACACATTAATTAAGAAATTTATTCATTGTAAATATTGAATCTGCTATTAACATGTAGCAGGTTTAATGTAATAACGAAGTCACACGCATTTATAATTTCTTTTATTTATTATTTTGTACATTGTATTTCCCTCGAATGAAATGCTGTCTTTACGAAATTATTCTCTGCTGAATCCATAGGGCGTAAGGATTGGAGGCGTTAAACTAAAGAAAACTATTAAGAGAAAAAAGAATTGTTTTGTTTTTTAAATTGGTATTTAAATTTAACCTTTTTACTTAATATAATTTTTATTGAAATTTAAATGTAAAAAAGTAGACAATATTTAAATCTTATGCCAAGGAAAAAATCATTTTGTTTAGTTAACGTCCAATTTTTTTAAAAAAAGATAGGGCTATTTCGGGGAAGATCTCATAAATTTGAACCGCGATAACGACACCTGAGCTGGTAAAAGCTCTCCAAGATATTTTATAATAATGATAATTTATCTGTATTATTATGTATAATAATATGCTAAGTATGTATATATGCACCTTAATTCATCTTGGGAAGATATAGTTTGTTTACAAAAAGATGCAGACAAGGCACTTTCGCTCACATCACGACATAAGAAAGAAAAAGACCAGAAGAAGATCCTTGATCTTATATAATATGAGGAATAGGGAAACATGAGGACACATAGGGAAAATATTTTTTCACAGCGTTTATATACTATTAAAATTCTGATAGGTTTTTCCTCTAAACACGCCTAAACATGCGAGGGAAACACTGGGATTATTTAAAAATTATTTGTTTAGATCAGCAATTTTTATCCTTTCACTAGGTATTCACTATCTAAAAATTTTATTAAGTTTCTCTTGGATTATTTAAATAGAAAAATTAAAACTTTATCAGGAAATATGAAAATATTTTAGAATGGGCTAAATTGAGCTAAATTAATTTAAGTTTAAATTAGATTTTAAAATATCATTATACACACATGCACGCATATGATTTTTTATAGAAAACTTTTTAAAAAAATATTCACTCTCATTTGAAAACATTCGATGAAAAGTATTGGAGTTAATACATAAATTCATCTTATTTCTTTATGTTTCTATTTCAAGTCATCTTAATTTCATAGCAATGAAATATTAATTGAAATGTTTGGAACATGGACCAACATTTGATTCTGCCAAAATCAAAATAAATCCTTAATACATTTGAATTGTCAGGATTTAGAACAGTTTCTAATTTTATCTCCATTCCTTCTATATCTATATATGAATACCCCGTTTCTCGAAATCCGAATCTGGATTCAAGCATTTTTTAGGAGGGAACCGCGATGAGATAACGCCTGTTGAGGATACCCTTTTCTTTCCTCCTGTTGCCTATTTGTCACTTCCGCCGTTAATAACAAGCCCATGATAAGGCCTCAAGAGGAAGAAAAGTAAATTGCAACCAATCAGCAACTGAGATGGCAAGATTGACGCTTTCCTAGAGAAATGTGCAGTCCCCTTGCTAAGATCAACAATCTCCGCTCTATTCATTGCTCTAAAGACGATGTAAACAAAGGGGGTTAAGGCAAGTAAAGCCCTACCCACGGAACGAAGGTCTCTTATCGCTGTCCAAATGGATGAATAAACAGCACTGATCAAAGGTTCTTTGATAGTGTCATTTAATATTGTCTTTCCTTCTTTTGCCGCTGTTGTTGCTTCTATTTGATTAGATAGTACGAGGTGGAGCTGTGAATGGAGATATTTGAATGCATCATTCGTTATCTATAATGATAAATTTGATGAGAAAAAATGAAATTGATAAAATTGATTTTGTTGAAATATAAATATGTATACAACCTGAATAATAATAATAATAATTTAAGGGTAATATTAATATTAACACGTTTGAAGATTGATATGCATTTTGCGGCATCATAATAATAATTTTTAAAAAATAAAACAATATATTCCATTTAAACAGTTTTTAAGAGAAGTACTTGGTGGGTATGAATGCAATTTTTTATAAATATCTTTTAAGAGAAGAAGTATCTATTATGTATCTTAAAGGAAACAGCGGACTTTGTAATAAGAAAATATGAAAGAAAAAGTGCATAATATTTTTATCATTTCATTACAGAAATTCATTCATTGCTTATATTGCTTATATTCATTCATTCATTACTTATATATAAGTAAAATTAATTTTTTTATAACATAAAAGAAAATAATGAAAGTTCTTACTCAATAAATAAATTTTTGAAGGTTTAAGAGGGAAAAAAAATAAATTTTAGAGACGTTCATTAAAATGATATTATAAGTAGATTTAACAATTTTTGAAATTTTCCAGCTATCTAAATTTTTGAAGAAATTAAATTTAAATGATAATAAAGATTTCCTTAGAAGCCTTAAAAGAAAATAGGGTATTTATTTTATGTTCAAAATTTTTAGAGAAAATTAAAAGTCAATTTTAGTTTAGAAAAACTTACAATTTATGTTAAAATTAAATAAGTGCGTATAAAAATAAAGACACCGAAACAAAGCAACATTAAAAGCATCACAAAAGAAAGCAAAAATATACAAAATAAAACTACAAAAGAATATTCAACCAAAAATTAAAACACTCCACCCAATAATTAACAAAAAGAGAAAGAACATACCCGTAACAGACGAAGAAATCTCACCATATCATCCCAACTGCTATTCGAGTTTGAATACAGTGTTAAGTAAGAAAAAAAAAAAAAAAAGAGAAATGGAGTTTCTGAGCTCCATCTATCTTATTTTCTAAGTTAAAAATTAACATTTCATCATTACATATTTTATTAAAATATTAATCCTGCAGTAGTTTTTGGAAAAATCATTATTGTTTAAATATTTAATAAAACTATTTGTTACTATTGTAAATGAAATTTTGTTTTTACAAATTGTTTTAATTTTATTAAATTGTGGGGAATTAAATTTTTAAAAATTAAGTATTTGCAATTTATATCGCAAAATGGGAAGATTGGAGTGATAATTACAGAGTTTAATTATTTTAAAGCTGAATTCGTCTCTTTTTATCATTAGCAATTCCAATTCATAAATCCAGATAAGTAGCTTTAAAATGTTTTTTTTTTCCTGTTAAAGTTAATTCTTTAGGATCGCAATTTGTAACAATATTTACATTCTCTTTAATCAATATTAAATCATTAATTAATCTCTATTCATTTATTAAATTATTTTTAATAAATTCAAAACGTAATTTTCTTTGAAATCATGTGTTCCTAATACTTGATATCAACTTATGAATTCGATTTAACTTAAATTCATCAAATTAATTTAAAACTAAAAATGAAGCATTTCATATTTTATTAAATTACTCAATTTGTTTTACAGGAACCTACTTTCGTTTTTATTTCCAATTATTAAATAAATTATTATTGACACGGTTTTAAAATGAAATATAATTTTGATGATCTGAACATAAAATATTTGATGCGATATTAAGTAATCCCTCCAACTTCAAATGCTTTTACTTTTACTTTTCTTTGTTTTAAGACGTAAAGAAATACTGAAATTTTATGATAATATAAAATAACCCTGGAGTTGGCTCTTATGAAAGAACCGATTCGAATTTCATCGGAAATAATAAATAATTTAAAACTTTATGTGACTCATTTCCATTGAAACACTGAAGATGAAACTTAATTTTATACCTGAAATAAAGCTTTATTTATAATCTTATAATCTTAAAATGCATTTACTACACTAAAAATTCTTGATGGAATGCCGAATAGTAATTATTAGCGAATATATTTCACTGACTTTGATAGATGTATTCTTCTTATATTTTACTTTGCTCATTTTGTTTTTCGTTGCTTATTCAGTTTCAGATTTTGAAGGATTTTGAATAAGGTTGTAGGGTAAAGTTCAGAGTATTATCCTTAATAGAATTCTTCATTTATGTCCAACTTTAACACCCCTTGGCAACTAGTCTATATAATAATTTAGATTTCCGAATTACAAAAGTTAATAACATTTTAAAGTCATTTAATGAAATAAGAAACTTATAATCTGGCAAAATTTCGAATCTCAACGGGTTCGTTATGAATCTACTTAATTATTAATTATATCGCAGTAAATAGAAAATACTATATGGAAAATTATAGTTATATATAATGTGCCTACTATTTTTTGCACACTATGCTTCCCAAAGATTAAACAAATGCAAGATGATGTTGCATTTTCGCTCCTTTTAATCATTTTTTAGCCTTTTAGATATGAAAGCTCTATTTATTAAACAAATTAGTTCCGAAGAAAAATCACTACGCATTTCAGGTAATCTTATCTTTGAGTGAAACAGATGAAGTATTTACTTAAAAATATGTGAAAATACTTCATCGCAAATGAATTTTCTTTACAAGTAACTCTGAAAAATATAAGTACAACTTTCATGGGAATACATATCTTATGAATCATGGAAATACTTCCTTATATATCTTTCATGCATCTTTTATTAAAATATGTTTGTGAAAATTACTTTTTGACGTTCACATCAAATATAATTTTTTTTGAAATCATATTAAAAATTATTTTGCAGAACTTCTATTCATAATTATATAATATAATATTTCTCAAATAATAATATTGTTCAAAGATATTTAATTTTAATTCTTAATCTAAAGTTAAAACATGTCATATAGAAGTAAATTACTAAATTTTGGTCCGGATTATCGTTTGCATTATTGTGTCACATTTTTGAATAGAATGTCTTGAGCTTTAGAAAATATAATTTAACAGATCTAAACATGAAATGTTTATTACCTCCTAAGGATTTATTAACGATTCAAATTCTTGTTTATTTTGCATTTATATTTGTTTGGCCAGAGAGAAAATGATGTTACAAAATAAGCTATGATTTGAATTTTATAAAAAAAGGGAATGAAGTCTTGCGATTTTGAGATGAGTATAGTAAATAATTAAAATCTTTATTTTCCTTAATTTCTTTATAATATTGAAAAGGAAATTTTATTTTCCCAGTTGAAATAAAATGTCTTGAATTACCTTAATTTTTTTGTAATAATAATTCTTCACAGTAATAATAATTATCAATAATTCTTTCGTAATAATAATTATAAATTATAAATTTTTCATTTTCTATTACTTACTACATACTAAAAAAATATTTTTCCTTAAATAATTTTATGTTTCATTCGGCAAGATTTTATAAAATGCCTTATTACAGAACTTATCTTTTTATCTTTTGTTTTCGTTATCATCAAACTGCTACCAAACCCTGTTGTTGTTTTTGTTGTTAATTACTTATAGCATCCCCCTTATTACGTTACTTATAGGAGGGAGGTGCTATAAGTAAGTAACAAGTTTAACGCATCTTCAAAAAATAGTAAGATGTTTACTTTCAAGTAGCAAGTTTACCGCATCTTCAAAAAATAATGAGATGATTTCGGTACAGTGATTGGATCTCGTCAACCTGGTGGGTGCACAAATAGGTGGGGATCTGACTCCTCCCATCGACGATGGGGCGCATTTTCTTCGGGAAGGGTTGTATCGTGGCTGGTGATAGCCCTTAGGATTCAATTACAGTTACCATCAATGTTGCTGTTTCTCGTGGTTCGGTCATTTAGTATTTACCATCTATGTGCCATCGGGGTCGGTAGGAGAGATTTATATGACTTTCGTATGACCATAGACAATCCAACCGAGCTGCCAAGATTCAAAATGCTTTATGTATAACTATAATACCGTTTGAGAGTTGTTTACGTATATGTGTAGAACTGGGTGGATGTGTATTTAATCCAAGGAAAAATTCTTCTTTACTTTTTCTTGTTTATTTTCCCACTCACAAATATATATATATATATATATATATATATATATATATATATATATATAGTTATGCTGTCTATATATAGAGAGAGAGAGACAGCAATCACAGATATACACGGAAACACATATATATTGAAATATAGAAAGTGCCGCTAACAACGAGCGAACAAATAATACTTTTTGCCGCTAACGGAGAGCGAGCATAATGCCTACTTGCACCAGTTACACACCAACACCGGATATGGTTGTTTACAAAAAAATCTCAACAGCGCTCCCCTCACATTCCCAGCATACTTAAAGGTTGGATCATACTGCGCCATCTATGTTCAGTATTCATTTATACATACACTGATGGAAAAAAAATCCCAACACTAAGAAGGAGCTGTGCTAGATAAATGAAATTTGGTAGGCGTGTTTATACATCTGAAAGATGACGGCGATTCAAATTTCGAGCTACGCGCGTAAGTGTGGGGCTAGTAGCGGCACTATGAACATGCAAATGAGGTTTGCTTTAAATAAGCGCTGTAAGGTTCGTGATCGTTATTTACAGTTGAGATTTAACGAAGTGGGTTAATGTTAGTCAAAGATGCCTCTGAAAAGATGAAGATGCCATTATCAACAGCTCACTGAGTTTGAACGAGGTCGTGTTGTAGGGCTAGGAGAAGGTGGGTTTTCTTTCCGCGATATTGCTGAAAGACTTGGCAGAAATGTATCCACTGTGCATGAGTATTGGCGGCAGTGGTAAAGGGAAGGTACTGCCTGAAGAAGACCAGGTTCCGGGCGGCCAAGTGGTACTACTGAGAGGGAAGACCATCGTATTTGGCGTATAGCTATGACTAATCGTACTGCATCTGCAGCTGAAATTCAAGCTGCAGTTGGCACCACTGTGACAGAACAAACTGTTACAAATCGGTTACTTCAAGGACAGCTCCAAGCCAGACGCCCTGTACAGTGCATTCCACTGACTCCAAACCACTGCCGTTTGCGACGTGAGTGGTGTCAAGCTAGAGATCATTGGAGGACGGATTGGAGATCTGTTGTGTTTTCTGATGAAAACCGGCTCTGCCTTGGTCGCAGTGATAGCCATTTGTTGGTTAGAAGGAGGCCAGGTGAACGCCTGCTAGTGACCTGTCTGCGGCCTAGACACACAGTGCCTACTCCTGAAGTCATGGTTTGGGGAGCAATTTCGTATGACAGCAGGAGCACTCTCGTGGTTATCCCATGATCCCTGACTGCAAATTTGTACGTCAGTCTAGTGATACAACCTGTTGTGCTGCCATCCATGTACAGCATTCAAGGGGGTATTTTCAAACAGGATAACGTTCGCCCTCATGCCGCTTTTATAACCCAACATGCTCTACAGAATGTCGACATGTTGCCTTCGCCTGCTTGATCACCAGATCTTTCTCCAATTGAGCAGGTATGGGACATCACTGGACGACAACTTTAGCATCATCCACAACCAGCATTGACCGTCCCTGCATTGACAGCCCAAGTGCAACAGGCATGGAACTCCATCCCACAAACTGATATCCGACACCTGTACGACATAATGCATGCTTGCATTCAAAAATTTGGCGGTTACACTGGTTACTAATGTACCAACTTTTCACATTTGAAATGGCTCTTCTCGCAAATGACTCTACCTGTGATCTTGAAACTTTAATCAATTAAATATGTTACATAGAAAAATGTCTTCCTAAAATTTCATTACTGTACAATAATTTTTTCTTGGTGATGGGATTTTTTTTCCATCATTGTATGAACAAGTAAACAAAGAATAAATATACAAATAAAGTAATTATTTAATTTAAAAATAATTAAATCACATAAACAAGGGTGCTTTCAATTACTATTATAGCATTTCCGCCAATGTTGCTATTTCGGCGGTTTGGTCATTTAGTATTTATCATCCATCTGCAGTCGAGCCAGGCGGAGAGAGTGATATGACTTTCTTATGGCACTGGCCATAGATAAGCTTTCTGAGCTGCCGAAATTCAAAATGTTTTATGAATAGTTATAATACAATTTGAGGGTGCTTTCAATTACTATCATATCTATACTCTTTTAATGGTTATTAAAATTCATGTCTTGAAACAATTTTTTTTAAATTATTTGTATAAACTAGTCTTAATAACTCTGCAGCTATTGAAAGTGAACTAAAAATTAAAATTTCTGTATAAAAATATATTTCAACAGCAATATAACTTGAAGGTTAATTCTGAAATGTAAGCTTAAGCTACTTCTTTCATGCATATTTAGATACATAACGATGTGAAACCGATTAGAATAATGATCACAAATAATATAAATTTAAAAAAAAAATCTTAATAACATTTTATTCTCTTTTTCCTGTATTAACTAGGGATAAATCTTAGGAGTAATTACGGAATCCTATTTCAAGTGATTCAATAAAATGAATATGATCTTAATGCTCGATTGCTTACAATGACCAAATAAACGGCATTTAAGTTTTAATTGAACAGTAGAAAAAAATATCTGCCTTTCATAAAAATTAACCATGATTTGGAATCAATAACAGAAAAAGGAACAACAGTGTAAGGCTCCCGTTCCTCGACTCTCGACAACGAAGGTTTCAAACCGGTCCGGACAAAGGTCACATGCTTTCGGAGGGGGTGAAGACGCTACTAAAAGAGACCAAGAGATAACGACATGAGAGATAAGGACTAGACAGGCTGCAGGAGGGTCGTGTCGTTCGCCATGAACGGACTTAATATTTTCGAATGTTTTTTTATGTATATATTCTGTAAATACTGAACTAATAGAATAATCAAGAATATGATTTGTTCGTGTACTCATTTCTATACTAAGTACACTATGGGAATGGACAGTTAAGTAGATTGGAGTGGATTTAAACATTGCCACAAGGTAAATGGATTAAACGCGGCAGCAGCCATCTTACAGCTAGGAAGCTAAGAATACACGTGGAGAGAGTGAGAGGAAAAGAATCTTACTAACAGCAAGACGTCAGAATCAATCAGAAAATCATTATAACATGTAATCATTTTTTTTATTTGCAAGAGAAATCTACATAATTAGTTTTTGGTATAAAAGTACTACTTACTTCTTTATTTCAAATTAAATAAAATTCCATATATAATAAAATGTAGAGAGTTACGCAACAAAATTCTGATTCGCTTGACTACGATAAATTTAAATTTACACAGCTGAGTGATTTCATTTAACTGTACCAACGTAAAAAATAAGAGATAAGAAGGAAAATTCTGGAGCTGACTCTGGGGAAAATGATGCTTTGCTATTGGTTCACATATCTTAATCTCATTTTTGAATTTTAAGTTTAATTTGCACAATAGTGAAAAACAATTAATTAGTATCATCAAAGTATGCACAAGGATAAATATAATAAATAAAATTTTTTCTATAAAAACAACTTAAAATTCTTTAAAAAATTTATCATAATAATTGAAAAGAGAATCATATTATTATAATCAAAAGAGAAGAAATTTTCAAGCAAACAAATAACAGAACAAAATATTTTTTAAGAAGAAAAAGGTTTTTTTTTTTTTTAAATCTTAAAGTTTGTTTATAAATTCGTTTTCAAGAATTTTATTCATTAAATTTTAAATTGTTTCTTTGAATAAAAATGTGTTTTGAAATTCTTCAATTAAATCTTTAAATTAACAATTAAAATAAAATATCGAAACACCATTTTCAGAGAATGAATTATTCAAATAGTGAAAGTATATTAAATTTGTTTAATTTGGTAAGTATTTTATCGCTCAAATCATTTTGAACTAATTTATTGTGCTATCAAAAATTCATAGGTTGAATAATTTATGAACATGTTGAGACAAAAACCTAAAAATTAAATTAATACAAATTAAAGATAGAAAATTCATATTCGGTCAGATAAAATTATCCTTTTCCATCCGTGTACAAATTTATAAAGCCACAATCAGTTTTTAATTAAACGGAATTAATAAATCCACTTTTATTGAAATAATGCTCCGTTACTTATTTAATAATGAGCCAATATCTAAAGAAAAAAAGTCGACAAATCAGTATTCACTCAACGTTATCTGCGCATGTAAAAAATGCATTCGAATCATTTCTCCATTTTATCGGGATTGCGGTAACACCATTTTGCAATTAATATAATATTTTCCTTCATCGTATTTCTCCTTATCGTTTGAAGAAATTTATTATTCGCATAAATCTCATCATTATTTAATCTGACATCAAGAATTAGATCCTAGAAATCTAATAACCTTTCTGATTAATATTAATGAAATTATTGTCTTTTACACACAAGTAATGAATTTCAAATGGATATATCTCCATTAATAAGATTCTTACTTTATATGTTTCTAGTATTCACCAGAAATAAGAAGACCTGTAACTGACTATCATATGTAAATCAGAAGTGTAAGTGCTAATGAGGTAGGAATTAAGGGTTTTTTTCCAAATTGTCACAATTTTTTTAGTTTCGCGAAAGCATTAGGATAATGCGCATTTTCATTAGACCTAAATTGACAGTACGGGTAAATTTTGAATAATATTTTGAAACCTTGCGATATAATTTATGAATTAATATATAAGAGCAGAAGATTTTTGAATAAAGACAAAAGATCAGTAGATTGAAAATATATATGAAATTAATATTTTTTTATTTGAAAGATTGGATAACTTGATGTTAATTTAAATAATTAGGAAGTCACATTCAATTGCGGTTATGAAACCATGCTGATATCCCAATTTTTAACCAGATGATGATGAATTATTTGTCACCAAATGCTCTAAAAGTTTTCCTAAAGGAGATATGATGATTGCAGTCAAGTTCGACAACCAAGTCACATTCATTGCATATATTTGTTGCAATCATCTTTGTGAGTCAGAAAACTTCAGCTATTATTTTCAATACAAATACATAATGGGGGCCGTGGAGGCTAGGTGGTATGATCTCGGCTTAGGAGCAGGTTCGAGTCCCTATTCAATAAAAGAGCCATCATGTAAGAAGGTCTGGTGTAAGTTGAATCCTTAGGGACCAAATGTCCTCAAGCTGGTGAGGAGTGGACATTTGTTGATGGGGCGCCTACTTAGATATAGACCTAGTCATCTTCCCGAGATTCTAAACTACTAGTGTTGCTTTAAAGCGAAGCGCCAATATAACCAAATTACCCATGTAAACAAATAACAGATAACAATGAGAACAGTGAATCGTAAAAACCATATATTGCTACAATATCAGAAAGTAAAGAAAATTATGAAAGCTGTTATAAGATGGCAGGAAATTTATGATAGTGTAAAATTATGGGCTTCTTACCAAAACCTTTCTGCTTATGTTTCTTGCTTAAACTCGATTTTCAGGATGATAATAATTCTTAAATAACATTACATATGGTCGTTTGTATTATATATTTTTGCTAATTTACAAAATGAAGAAAATCTGATTCATTATATTTTATACAAATTTTCACTAACTGATTCTGATTCATTCCTAATTTTGCCCATCAAAATTACAACAATCAAACACCAATTAATACCTGATTGTGCGAATAATAAGAATTGTAAGATAATTTACAAAATATCCATTTTCATATATATAGGAAATATAATGAATCATCGGAATGTGTCTAATACTACAACACTATTGTTTTCGTTCTCTAAGTGGAAACGAAATTATGTTTAAAAGATAATTCTTTAGTTATTCAGTGAATTTTCATCCACACTCGTGCTCCCCCCCTTCTAATCTATTGTTAAAATCTCATTATTTTATTAATAATTTTGGACTTCAGTGAGTTGAGCAAAAATATCAAGACTTTATCGTATTCATAAAAATGTACTATTATTATAACGTTTGCATAAAAGTTTTGTAGTATCAGTACTATAACTTATATCTGAAAGATGTTATCAAAATGAATTAGATTTTTTTGTAAAATTTCCTGATATTAAAGGGAAATTATTATAATTTTTTAATAATTACGTTGTCTGCAACTCATTAAAGGCGGATTACATTATTTACACTCTGAATAATTAAAATTTTGTTAAATTTTTCTAAGCAAATGGCGTAAAAAAAATCTGAAATTCTTATTATATAAATTAACTTTTTAAATAATTATCAATTAAAATGCCTCAAAAAGAAAAATCGCTATTTGAAAGTTGCATTTCATAAAACTTGGTAATAAATTGAATTAGATTATTTTATTTAATGTTATTTTTATAGATTAAAAAGTTGTTAAAGCATTTTTTTCCATAAAAAAGAAAGTAAATTGCAGGATTTTATGGAAAAATAAAATTAACTAAAGTTTTTATAAATTATAATCCCTTACATTTTAAGACGATTTCCTAACTTAATAATGTCAAGTTTAATTACAATTGGTTTAAAAACTTTCATTAAGATTCTGAAACATTTCAGTGACCTATTGTTAATATTTTAATTAAATTCTACAATGATAAATTTAATAGTAATTTTGAAAAATAAATTTAATAGGAATTCTAAATAATAAATAAAATGACTTCATTAAATTCTTAAATATTTCAGTTGCTATGATATAAAATCTTAAAATGTAACATTGAAGCTGAAATTAATAAAAGGTAGATTACCCACAGTTTATTACAATATTCATTTCAATAAATTATTACAAAATTTACGACCCATAATTTAAGGCGTTGAATGCCTTATTCAAAGCCTTAAATTACATTCAGTTTATGAAAAAATCGTTAATATTCTGAAATATATCGGCAAATTATTGTTAATATTTCTAATTAATTATTAAATAATAAAATTAATAATGTTAAAATAATAAATTTAATAATAATTTTAAATAATAAATTAAATAAATGTTTTGAATTCTAAAATTTTCAGTTTTAATGATACAAATTTTAAAATGTAAAATTGAAACTGAGATAAAAAAAAAGGTAAATTACCCAAAACTTTTTACAATGCTGAATACTTTGTTCAGTGTCTTAAATTATAGTTAATTTATAAAAGAATCGTTAATATTATGAATTGTTATATCGTTCTGAATTATTCTGAATTGCAAATTATTGTTAATATTTCCTAAAAATTCTAAAATAATAAATATAACAGCAATTCTAAATAGTAAAATTCAATAAATTTCTAAATTCTAAATTGATAATTTTAAATAATATTTTTTTTCTAATTTCTAATAATTCTAAAAGATGAATTAAATAAATGTGTTAAATTCTGAAGTATTTCAGTTTTTATGAAAAAAAAATCATAATTTAAAATTGGAATTGAAAGTTAAATTAGGTAGATTAACCAAAATTCATTAGAAGGTGGAATGCTTTGTTCAATGCTTTAAATATATTCGATTTTTAAAAGAATAATTAAGCTTCTGAAATATTTCGATAAATCATTGTTAATAATTTTAATAAAGTCTAAAATGATAAATTTAATAATAAGTCGAAATAATAATTTTTTATTAATTCTAAGTAATAAATTCCTAAATATTCTAAATAATAAATTAAATTAATTTCTTAAATTCTAAAATATTTCAATTCTTTTGATAAAAATATTAAAATTTATAATTGCAAGTCAAAATTTGTAGATTACCAAAAAATTCATTAGAAGGTTGAATGCTTTATTAATTACCTTAATATTCGATTTATAAAAAAATCGTTAATATTCTGAAATATTTCTGTAAATTATGGTTAACATTTCAAGTAAGTTCTAAAACATTAAATTTGAAAATAATTCTAAATTGTAAATTTAATAATAATTCTAACAATAAATTTCCAATCATTCTAAATAATAAATTTAACAAATGTTTAAACTTCCAAAATGTTTCAGTTTTTATGGCAAAAATCTTAAAATTGAAAATTAAAGCTGAATATCAAAATTTGTAGATAACTTAAAATTCATTAGAAGGTTGAATGCTTCGCTGAACTCCTTAAATTATATTCAGTTTATAAAAGGAATGGGAAAATTATTAAAATTTCTTTCTTCAAGAAACGAAGACATCATTTATATCAGCACTTCATTAATCAAATGAATATTTTTGTTTCAGTTTTTGCAATGAAGAATACAGAAAATAAAAAACAAAACGAGAAACAGTTTACAAGCATACAGACAAAAAAAGGGACAATCAAATTAATTATTTAAACTTTTTTCCTCTTGTTTCAGAAACCAGTGTAATATATTATTTATTTCTATACAATTAATTTTAGTTTTGAATTACTTTTAACGTTTTTCTTTCTGTTCCGCCTTAAGAAACAATACAAAGAATTTAAGAAACAGCGGTTTTACATTGATTAATGCCTTAAGAAAACGAATTTTTTTTTTCTTTCGGGGCACAGCCAATTCCATTTCGAATGCTTTTTAAGATTTCCCCAGAAAAAGGGAAGCAATTAATTGTCATAGATTGCGTTGCTTTTATTATTTTTTTTTGTATCTAATAAAATTGTAATGAAAAAAGCTGCAAGATTGTTCTTTTGATTTATATAAACTATTGTCATAATAAAATTATTTAATTACGCTTAATTATCTTTGCTTCTTAAGTGTTATAAATTAATTAATTCCCTTAACTAAATCAAGATTTTTTCTTATAAACAGAGTTATAGTTTAATTATGAATAACTTTTGACCGATAAAATAAAATTATAATAATTTGACAAAAGCTTGCTTCTTACATAATTATCAAACCTGAATCTTTTTATATTCAATTGTTATAAATGCATGGAATCTGAAAAGTACTTGAAATTGAAATAACAGTAAAACTATCAATGAGAATCAATTTTAAAATGCACGCACATTTTCTTATAAAACCTAATGTTAAAATCGATAAATATAAGTATTAAACTAATTTTAATCGGAAACCAATGATTACTTTCAGATTAGTAAATATCGATTATTTGAATGAGTTTTTTTTTTGGTAAAATCATCACATAGATGGATATGATAAATTAATTCTGAGTAATTTTTTTCTTTTCTTTTCTTTTTTTTATTTGAATGTTTTAGGTTTACAAATCGTAAGTTTAATCCACAATATATCGATATAGCACAGATACATTTTCTCTTTAATCTGGGTTTAAAAATTAGTAATATCGCTTGCATTTTATTTGAAAATAATCAAATTTTACTAAGATGGTAAATTTGAAACATTGGAAACATATTAATAATGAAACGGGAATGTAAATTTTGAACACAAGTTATTAAAAAAAAATTATTTTGACTAAATTTTGTTTTTAGATATTTGCTTAAATAGAATGAAACAGTAAATTGAAAAGATTTCTATTAGTGCTTTTTTAAATTATTCTATTAGTGCTTTTCTTTAAAAAAATATTTATATGTCTTCAGATGCAGTGGCTTAGAATTTTTTTATACTTATCTTGGACAGATATATTTTATTTCATTTTATTATAATTCAAAATACTCCAGCTTTCATTCTCTTGAAAATAAAGTTACTATTTAATTGTTTTTAGGATTAATTTGAAATTATAAGATATAAACCTCTAATCGATAATCATTATATTCTTAATCATCAATAATCCTATATTTGTTAAATTTCAAATTATTTGTTTGTAAAATATGATATATTTTGCATATGATTCAATATAAACTAAATAGCATCAAATAATTTCTTTTTTATACTTTTCAATTATAATTTCTCTTAAATAAAAAAGTAGATAAGAATTTATATTGGATACGAAAGTGTTTCTGATAGTTCGATTTATATTTTTAGAGCTTGCCTGTTTATATATTCTATATGTTTTTTTATTTGTTCCTTCAGCTATGGGAATCAAAATTAAGAAGTCCTCTTATCATTTTTTAGACACGTAGTCCCCAATATAATAGATTTATTGAAAACTATTTATATTGTTTCAAATTAAATCACACGTTTCAATACTTTAAAAATGTAACAACATTCTAAATAAATCTTTTTAATATATTGGTTTTTATAATTTTTTATATAATGCTCTTCTTTGCTTGATGACATATTGGCTTTAGTTATCTGCCTACATTTAAAGCAATAACCGTAGTTTTTAAATTAAACTTTGAGTAGAATGAACATAAGACATATAAACTGTTATAAGTTTCTAATTTTATAAAAATATTGAATTATAAATATTGCTTGAAAGTTTTTTACTTCTTAGAATGATTATATTTTAATTACAAATGTCAATCTATTTACAATACGTAATAACAAGATTTTTACAGGACACATAGTTTGCAAGATTAATAGTTTAACCTGTATTTTTAAAACTTTACTGGAAATATAATGGGGTTTCATAGTTTTGTTTGTTATCATGGATTCTCAGAAAATTTCATAAAAGTATTCAATCTTAAATACTGCTTAATAGTTGTATGTTTTTTGTATTATAAAAGTACTTTAAATGCTCCCTTTTTTACAGGATATTAGTTGCTGAAGTTTTAAAATTATTTTGCGAGTGGAATTAAGATTTAAGGTTTCATGAATTATCATAGATTTGTCAGCAAATTTTACGAAAGAATTCAATATTTCACCAACTTCTGTCTATCTATTTTTCTTGTTCAATTGATCGTCTACATTCTCTGCTTTGCTACAAACATTCTTTTCTCTTACGAAATCATGATTAATTATTTCATTGCCATCAAGAGGAAATGTATAGAAAGCAAAATTTCCCACATTTCTAGTTCGCTAATCCCTTACACATAATTTTATTCTATTTGTTTAAATTTTGATTAAAAGTCTGTATTTCCATCAATGCTTTTTTTATTTTATCGATTTTATGAGTGTCAGGTGAATGATATAATTTAAATTATTTAGGATGTTTTTAATATGTTCAACTCTTTCTAGCATTATTAAATTATTCAGATTCTTTTCAGCAGTTAATATTACTTTCAAATATAATTTCATTTACTTAATCCATACATTAATTCTACTGTAATTATTAGATTTATAATGCCATTCACCATTTCAACTATTCTGTGATATCGTATTTATAAGAAATATAGTAGGAAGATCATCAATTTTTGCTATTTTTTTTCAAGATATCAGTTTCTTCAGAATTCCATTGACGCTTAAAAACTAATAAAATACAACATATAACTAAAGCTGAAATTAATTCCCAAACGTCTTAAATAAATGTGAACATTTATCAATCCTAAATACTGGTAAGGGATCCTAAAATGTCATTGAAACTGGTTTGATAGTAGTTTCAGGAAATAGCTCTCATGTGGCAAATAAATTCTCCATCAGTTTCAGCTCCCGTTAAATGTTTCGTTGAAAAAAAAATTCACATCACGTATTTCCCAAGAGTTTCATGGAATTACTCAAGAAAAATAAAGTGAAATGATTGGGGGATGATGGCCCATAATAAGTTTAGCAGCAATGATCTTAAGAATCAAATCTGATATCTAACACTCTAAAAATTCATGCACTGCATGAAAGTATGTCATTGAAACTACAAAATTATCTAAAATGGATAATTGATCATTCAATATTTTAAATTTGTATGGGAATTCCTAATAGGTCATTTAACACTTTTCTGGTCCTATAAATACCTGAAATGACTGATTGATAAAATAGATAATTTTCTATGATATTTTTAATATTCAGTGTTATTCCATTATAACGATTCAGATAATAATTTAATATTGCAAATTGAAAGGATAAAATACTAATAAATACTGCATAAATAAAAGCGTTATATAAATAATTATCATGTTGTCCTTAAAAAGTTTTAGCAACTAATTTAATTTCACAAGATAGAAAAGGAATAAATCAGAAATAAAAAAAATGGTAAACATTATTTTAAGGCATTAAGTAGTAT
>JAPMOQ010059182.1:0-90590 GCA_026543055.1 Argiope trifasciata | reverse complement strand
TATATATATATATATATAATTGTGTGGTTGTGTGGCTCAAATCAACTGATATATTTCTAGAAAACAACAGTGTCTTCATATCTCAAATAGATTCTCACGAGGCTCTTGAAATAATACCAATTGGATCTGGTTAACGAAAATTAATTGATTTCCATTATGCTCATGTCTTTCCAACAAGTAAAATTCTAACTATTATACAAAGTAAAGCATTTTTAAAAATTGCCATTTAAAGGCAATGAATGAGACCCAACATGATGTGTAATTATTTTTTAACTGGAAACACTGGAATAAAAATAATTCTCAGCCGCAGTTTAAAAAGTTCTTTCATATAGTAGTCTGTTAATATTTGAATGATTATTATATAGTTAATTCTTCTGATTGCACCATATAAAAGGAAATAAATATATCCATAGAAATTTCATAAAAAAGTTTCGTTTTGAGATCTTATACGCCTTTTTAAGAGCAAGAAAGATAAAAATAATAGCTCTGCATGTTGCTTCAGTGCACTATACAGACAAAGAATGATAAATGGAAACAACTATACATCAAGAAAACAATTTTCTGATTTAATCCTATTTATGGAACAGAATGATAATTGGGAAGTGACATTTCTTTAACTTGCATTTGCTGTATTAGTCAGCTATTAATGAGAGCAATTAATGGACTAATTCCTTACATCATTTCGACATAAGAAATAAAATTAAATCTCTGATTACCCAATTTGTAGACCAAAATCATTTCAAAGAGTGTGTGTGTGTGTGTGTGTGTGTGTGTGTGTGTGTGTGTGTATGTGTGTGTGTGTGTGTGTGTGCGTTTTTACATATTGGAGAATCAAAAAATGCAATTGGAGAATGAATTTTTTTCTTTCTACAGGGTATATTTATTTAGATTTTTATCTTACAAACTAAGTTTCCAAAAAAAACTAATTTCAGATGTTATCACAATAACAGTTTTTTAAAAATAAATTTCTGTTGAATTACAATTAATCTCGATTTATTGACTAATATAAAAAAGAAAAAAGTATATAAAATTTAAAGGGGAGGAGGAGAAATATTTTTATATTAATTTTGCACTACTGCCTAACGGTTTGCAAATATATTGAATCATGATGAATATCATCTCTATTTGAGCATCAGTCAAAAAATCTATATCACTAACACTATCGAATGTGAAATTTCTTTCAGAATCTGATAAGTCATCAGGGATATACTCTTTGTCAATTACTGAAAATTTTTTAACAGCCAGCCATTTCTGTAAAAAAAAAGCAGCCAAAAGTAAAGTTTTTATGGTGATATTACACCTGCTCAACTAACAACAACTGTTGGCCAAAACGTAAACTAAACGTATAATACTGTATATAATTCATTTCAGTGGTTAAACGAAAAAAACATGGGATATGCTCCTTAGTAAAGGAAGAAAAAAAAAACGCATACCATTGGAAATCACTGGATGGGCAGATTTGCTAAATTTGAGTTGCCCTTGGAAATCTTTGAACCATCAGCAAGTGATTTAATAAATATTTTAAAAAATATTTTCTAAGTAATTTTTAGTTTAATTGATTCAAACAATACACTTTATCTATGACGTTCATCAAAAGAATATGAGAGATATAAAATTGAAGGAATATATGTGAGATTCTTATGCAATTAATAGTGATAAAAGTGTATCTCCTGTATGAGATATTTTTTATGATTTCTTCATTTCTAGTCCCCATGGAAATTATTGTATCAAATTATCACAAGTGATGAAGATTTTATCCAGTACTTCCCCATAACTGCTTTAGAACTTTAATACATTTTGAGATTTTAGTCAACTACATAGACACAGAATAACAAATGAGAACAACCATGCAGCAGGAACATATATTTTGCTGTATTAGTGCTTTACATACATAAAGAATACTGTAAATCAGTGTTTCTCAACCTTTTAGTATTCACGGCCCAATTTTCCATCATAATTTTCATCGCCCCCCCACAGCATACAATAAAATGTATACAATAATAATGTATTTTGAGTATTTTGGCGCTAAACCTACAATGCAATCTTAATTTTAAACTTAAATAAATAAGAATACGGAAATTTATTGACATTTTGCAACACCGATCCTCAGCATTGTAAAAACAAGAATCCTCTAAGTCTTTTTATTGCTCTTGCATCCCGCCATGTCGGCCATTCTCATGGTTTCGCGAGCAGTTCCGATTCATCTGGAATTTGTCTGGTCAGCTTAAAAGTTAAATCAGGAGCGTGCGCAGATGTGAACAAATGTTTTCTCATAGGGAGAATTAGAAAGTCTTATGACGCCAATTTCAATTCCAGACAATCTTATTCGAGTCGATCCTTCTATAGTTATTGAATCTATTCTGAATGTGTATGTTATACGTATTTTCGTGTAATTGCAATTAACCGTATTAAATATTCAAGGCAGCAGACTTATACAGAATCATAGATAAATATTAATGCAGGAGTAATCGAGCATTAGATGATAGACAAGCACCAACAAGTACACAGACGAGCGTGGTTCCGAAAATCAAGAAAATATTCTTAAGAATACTTAATTTTGGGTTCACTAGTACTGAAGTAAATGAAGAAGAAAGGCCCCTGTGTATCATTTGCTCAAAAATGTTGGTGGTAGACAGCATGAAACCTAATAAACTTAAACGACATTTGGAAACGTTTCATAGTGAGTACGTAAACAAACCCAGATAATTCTTCGAATTAAAATTAAAATCATATGAAAAGCAAAAATCATTGTTTAAAAAACTTTGTGAATGAAAAAATTTTAATTGCCTCTTACAAAGTTTCATATAAAATAGCCAGATGTAAAAAGCCTCACACCATTGGTGAAGAGCGTATTTTGCCAGCCGCAATTGAGATTGTAGAAATTATGTTTGGAGTTAATTTTGTAAAACAATTGCAGTCTATACCTCTTTCAAATGATACTGCTGCCCGTCGAATTGCTGATATAGCTGAAGATGTAATCAGCTTTTGTTGAAGTTACGTGACAAATTGTTTTTAATACAGCTCGATGAGGCAACAGATAGTAATAAAATGCTCATTTCATTGCCTATGTTAGATTTTGCGATGATTTGTCAGTAGTAGAAGAATTACTTTTCTGCAAACCAATAGAACTCAAACAATAGCACTCGCATTATTTGCTATCTTAAATAATTTTATGAACGAGCCAAACATAGAATGGAAAAATTGCGTCGGAATATGCACCGATGGTGCTCGGTCTATGTCCGGAAGATTCCAAAGTATTCAAGCACTTGTGAAACAAAAATCGCCACAGTGCATCAGGACACATTGCATGATCCACAGAGAAGCTTTGGCTTTCAAAGAAATGAGTCCTGGTTTGAATATTGTGTTAACTACGGTTGTAACCGTAGTAAATTATATGAAAATGAGACCCCTGAAATCAAGAATCTTTTCCGCATTTTGTAAAGACATGGGTGCAGTACATTCAGCGTTACTTTTTTATTGCGAGGCAAGATGGTTATCACGAGGGAAATTTTTGAAAAGTGTTTATGAATTAAGAGAAGAAATCACCGTTTTCCCAGAAGAGGAAAACAGACCGGAAGCAGAGAATTTTCACGATAGTTTATTTGTAATGAAATTGAGCTTCATGGTCGACATATTCGAGAAATTAAAAAACCTGAATATTCAACTGCAAGGAGCAAATACACATATATTGGATACGAGTGATACAGTTAAAGTTTTTTGTAGGAAATATGAATTGTGAAGTAGAAATTTGAAACAAGAAAACTTAACAATGTTTGCAAATTTGAATAATTGTATTTAAAGTTACAAGGCTGAAGAACAACATGTAAATTTTTTTGTAACCATTGAAAATCATTTAGCAGTGCTAGCGAAGAATTTTAAAAAGTACTTTCTTGCTGACGACAAACTGATTTTAAGTTACAAGTGGGTGAGGGATCCATTTCAAAATACTCCGGAAGGACTCTCAATTGAAGAGGAAGAAACCTTCATAGACTTCACGGCAAGCGGTGAAACCTATAGACAATTTAGTAATAAATCACTCTTTGAATTTTGGGCGGAGTAGATGATGAGTTTTCTGCAATAAAAACAAGGGCATTTCGCATTCTACTAGCATTTTCAACATCTTACCTTTGTGAAACTTGACTTTCTGTGGTTGCTTCTTTGAAGACAAAATATAGATCTCAGCTAAATATAGAAAATTTAATAATTAATAATAATTCTAATATTAAACCCTCCTTCGAAAATCTTTGCTCTGCAAGACAGACCCAATAAAGTCACTAATAATTATTAAATTTGTTTTTAATTTAGTAAGTTGTTTTAATTATTAAATATGTCGAAATGTATTTTGTTTTGTATATGTGTGTGTGGGTTCTTTCCTTTCAGGCACTTAATCAATTTTTTTAAATAAAATTTTTTCTCGGATATGCTATCGGATATGCCCTCATTAGTGTGTCGCGCCCCTTTAGGGGGCGTGCTCCACAGGTTGAGGATCACTGCTGTAAATACAATACTACTTCTGTAACTGTACTAATACTGAGAGCAACTGTACATCACCAATATGCATTTTACTGTGTTACTTCTCCACACGAGTAAAGTAGAACAATTGAGATGAACTGTATTTCAGGAACTTAAATTTGCTATATTGGTAAGTCTTCTAAATTAATGAACTAATATTTTCTATCTTTTCGACTAGGTGAAGAAATTAATATTCAAACAAAAAAATTCTTTCTGCAGGTGGCTGACCTAGCTTCTTCCAGATCAAGTGATTTAAACATTATCGTATCTTTTGCTATAACATTCTCAAAGCAATTGTGGATGATGTAAATTGTTGATGATGTGGTAGATTTAATGTCAGAATCTCATACATTTAGATATGATAAGCGTACTTCTCATGTCCTATTAAAATTCTTTTGTGCACTGTGTGTATGAGTGTGTATATGATAGACATATGAGTTTTCCTGCATGAATTTTCATGATAGAGATAGATATATGGGGGTTTCTAATAGGATCATTCCTAACAGAGATAAATAGATTGATTTTACTGTTAGAGACAATATCATTGTATAGCTGATAAATTGGAATTCAGATACATTATAAAACTGGAAATATCGGTAATAATGTCTGGATAATCCATCTTCTATTTGAAACTTTATCTTTCAAGACACTATGATTGCATTTTTTTATATTCAACAGGGAAATTACATAAATCATTTACAAAATATTTGAGGAAGAATCAGTTGAAATAGTTGTTAAAAACATGTGATTATATCTGATGAAAGAATGAATTTGGAATTTTTTTACTACAATTAAAGGCATTTTTAAGAATCATGTAGAAATTATTTTTAAAAGTCCTCAAATTTCAGAGATTGATTAAATAAAAATTGAATCTGTATTATTAAAAAGATAAATTTTTTATATGATGTAAAATTATTTTCTTTTCATTCATATGCTCTGAAGCTACTGGTACAACCAATAAATTTTACAGAATTTTTATATAATTAAAACTGTATCTAAAATTTCAATATAAAATCAACTTAATTAAAAGAAACATCTCAAGTTTATTTTTGAGAAATTTGTCTGATTTTTCTAAAATAATTTATACCATACACCATCAATAAATCTAATCAAATATATATTCCTTATCTTTTATTATTATTAAAGTTTGCATATATACGAATGACCTGAATTACAAATTTTTACTTTTTTCCTAATAATATGCTTATTAATGCTTTATATAACAACATCAAGCAACGAATTGTCTTATAAAGTCCAAACACTACATTGAGAGGTATTGAAATGTGGTTACATTTGTAAATATGGTTCTATTTACATCTTCCTGTATAAAATATTTTCAGAAATAAATATTTATTTTCATTGCAAGTTTAGTGGATACCTTAATATTTTTTAAAGATTCATTTAATACAATTTTATTATATGCATAAATTGCAAATTTCATAAATGCTTGAATTAATTCCTGTTAAATTTCAGATATAATGCACTATCAAAACATAAATAACCAATTAAATTTACAGTGAGCCTGAAATTTGGGTTTTCTTTAAAAATCGAGAAAGAAAAATATACATTTCTTATGGCCTGAAATCAGTATAGCAAAAAAGTATTAAAATAATAATAATTTTATAAGTGATAATATAATGATATTTGAAATTGATCCTCATTCAAAGCTCATCCAAATTAAATCCATTGTAAATTTCCGAATTGTATCATTATTTAATAAAAGATGAACAAATATTTGTTAAAACTTGGTAAAAAAAATATTGTTACTTTATAGTTTTATTTATTTAGAAATGATTTTCTTCGTTTGTACATATTGGAAATTTAAATTAATATTATTAAAAAATTATTATATGTTCTTTGCTTAGAAAGTACGATTGTTAAATAATGTGTATGCTTTGTTTAATTACTTAGAATATATGTATTTGTTTATTAAACTAACATCAAGAAGAAAGAAAGTTGGATTTAAATCTTAATTATATTTGCAAAGCATTTGCATGGCGTATTATTTGACGCATAATATTACAAGCTGGTTGATATTTCATTAAATAAGCAAATAATCTTATATAATGAATATTTGTTGATGTAAGAAAACTTTCTTGGCTTAAAATGTGAGGAAAACTATAAAATATTGTTTAAAAATTTTGAAATAAAAATTTTAACTTATTTTAATAGACATGCTAACAACAAAATTATTTTTAAAAGTTTAGCTTTATATAAAGGATTGCTGATTAAGTTGAAAGATCTGCATGAAGGTTTCGCAAATTCTTGTTGGAATAATAATAGTTTTACACAAACAAATTGCAAAACAAATTTTTGGAGAACGTAACGTAAATATTTGCTTTGATATAAAAATCGTATTGAAATTTGATTTATAAAGGGAAAAGTCTACTAGCTATTTGTGGAAGAATATAATTTTCTGTTTTCATATTTATTTAAACCAAACTAACTGTTATTTACAAATTTAACAAAGTTTTAAAGATTTTTCTTAATGCTTAGTCTTAATTAATAAATATTTGTTTTTCGGCAATGAATTACTTTAAATTCTGCATCATTACCTCTTTATCAAAGAATGATAAAGCCATTATTTATGTAACTTTGTTTCCAGTGAAGAACTTTAGAGAGTGTTTTATATTATTCCGTTGATCAAAGTTTCGAACTAATTCTATTGAAATTACAGGACAAATATCTATAACAATTAAATTTTGTAATAAATTCCATTATTAAATTACATTTTAAGAAAACAGTTTTTGCTTCTTATAATCTCAGATGATTTTTAAAGTTATATAAAAACTCTTATTTAGTTAGAACCTACTCTGCCAGAATAAACAGTTTGCCTTGAGATCTTTTGATTTTACATTCCTAGTTTAAATCACGATGAAAACCATACTTAGAATTTGTTATTTAAACAGAACTCGTATGAGTAATTATTCAATAAATAAAGGCCACGATTTCTTTCTCAATATCGTGAAAATTATGCTTCTGATCTTTTGAGATTCAGAAAATCTAATTCACTTTAACTGAAAAGGTGTTTATCAATTTCATGAAATTTAATTGATCGATAAAATAATTATAATTGGAATTTTATAAGATAAGACCACAGTTATTAGCCCCCATTGAAGAAAAATAATCATATATGATTCAATTTAATTGAAACATATACCGTTAATACGTTTTTTAAATTATTATACATATTTTAATCTGGTTCTGTAAGCATATCGTTTCCCTCAAATTAAAGTGTGGAAGCTTCCTGTACATATAGTGAATTATAATTGACTTAATCTGTCTGCAAGAGTATCGAAATGAATACGGTTCTAAAAATATATGGTGTCAAATTTACTGATCAAATAAATAATATAAATGTTTTTTTGTATGTATTATCAGATGGAGAGTAGAAAATAAATTGGAGAAATTATCTAGAGAATATTTCAATGGGGCAGAATATAACTAGCTCTGAAAAAATATCAATATATGAAGGAGAGCTTTATTTTAATTTCATTTCAATTAAGTAGATTGGAAGCTGTATGAGTGATCTCACGGAGTCAAGCCTTAAAGTTTTCCATCTGTTATAAGTTTCAATTTGATCGATATTCGTTTTGAAAATACTGCACGTACAATTTGAGAAATTAATTTGATCTACAAAAATTGTGTGTTGAATTACCTGACATTAAGTGCCGAAATTCCATTTTACAATCCGTATATGTTCTAGACAATATGTTCCCAATGTGGGCGTTTGAGGTTTTCAGAGGGGGCGGTAAAAGACCAAGAGAAAATTAGGGGGCGTTGATATGGCCCTGTGGGGCATGAAAAGATTAACCAAATGCAGTCTGAAAAAAGACTTCGAAATTCGATGTCTTTAAATTTTCAGCAAAATAGTTTTTGATATAATTAAGTATGCGTTTTGATTGTTCGCTGAAATTGTCGGTTTATTTATTTAAAAAGCAATAGTTTATTATGGCTTACTTCGTATCATCACAACCCCTGCCTGTTCTTATAACAGGTAAGCTAAAACATTTTTAAATAAAAAAGAAATTCAGTAGCGTTTCAATTCCAACAATATTCTATCTATTAATAACTTTAAAAAAATTAATTCTTGTTTTCACCATGCCTTATGTATGCTGTTATTTATCTGGAGTGGGTAGAAGGCGGTATTGAAATATTCACCAGAAAAGTGTGCACCAGTTCAAAAACGCTTGGGAGCCTATTTTCTAGATGAACACTCAAATAAGTAGTTTTCTATACTTGAAAGTGGTTTTCAGTTCGCTACAAATATTAATGGCTGCTACTTATGAAATAGCAAAGATAAATACCAAGAGAAATCTGGGTGAAAATGCTATCTTTACACGGGTTATTCATAGGTTGTGGAAATTGTTTTCTAACTTTCAAATAAACAGAAACACATAGTTCCTTTTGATATTTAATTATCAGCAAGTGCTATTTACTGAAATGAATGCTGCTCGCTATGATCATAGAAAATTAATCTGCTTTTATATACATTTCTACGATACTTGAATATGGATGTATATTTGACTTTGTCACATATATTTTATAAACTTGAAAAGTCTGTTTTATACTATTCAGAGCAGGGAATGGATTTCTCCAAAAATTTAACTAACGTTTTTTCTAACGTTGTCTGATAAAACTGTAGATCGAAGACAATGCCATGAAAGCCACTAAGATTCAGATTTTTATTTCCAGATCCTCCATATAAAAATAGTATAATTCGTAGAACAATGGAATTTTTATTGTAACATAGCATACCGACAGCACATAGACTTGATGATTACGAATTATGAAAGATTCTATCAGTAAATAATATTTCATATTTTTTCAGTCATCTGAAGCATAAATTTGACAAATAACTGCAATTGCTGTCAGAAAATCACATATAAAATTCCATACGTGTGCTTTTGCATTTTGATTGTATTTACATGTATGGAAAAGCATGGATTGGCGAATACTATACTTTTTGTCAAAAGCTCAAAATGCGATATGAATTTATATTTTCGATGTTACATTTTTGTACCATTTTTTATCTATTTATACTTTTATCTTTTGTAACTGTCGTATTCACTAATACTCGGATAATCGAACAGATAAAATTTATCTAAATCGATTTCTTTTAAAATTCATTAAAATATCGAATAGAATTTGATATGTGCTAAGAGCACATATCAAATTTTATCTCATTGGCTCAGTTTTTTTTTTTGTTTTTTTTTGTTTTGTAGTCATAGATTGGCAGATAAAATTTCATAAATGTTTGACTGAAAAGCCTAAAAATTTCAGATTTTTCAAAATTCAAATATTTCAATGATTCCATTTTTTTATGGTATACTTACATGTGAGGAAAGAAAAAAACAAAAGTGGCGATATTTTTTATAGTATCCTCTTTCTTTAACAAGGAGAATTTGGAGATATGAACTATATGGTTATTCAGGTTAAAATGTTTTGAATATTGCATTGAAGCAATTAATTACAACCTTGTGTTGTTGATTCTTATGGCGCTTTCCATTGAACAACCCCGCCCGCTATTACAAACACCTGAATAACAGGGATTTAAACCGATAGAGTACACCTCTTATTTTAATAGAGTGAATTAGAGAGAATGACTTTGCCACACACACGCTTCGCTCATTTACTCGCATAACCCTTTTTACAGGAAGGCGCATTCACACATCCCACAAATAGAACAGAGGAAGAAACCGGGACTTGAACACATGATGCCAAGATGACGTGGAAAACGAGCTAACCCTTATGCCAGGACGCCGGCTTAAAATGACTAGAGAAGCGGGGATTTGAAACTCGGGCTTTTCTCATATTAAACGAAATTTCTAACATTGAACTACACATTCTCAACTTCGCTATTTCTCCTGAACTTGCTCTTGTGTGGCATTTTACAATTATTTATTTATTTACTTGAAAATACACTATTCATTTTAAGGTTGGAAATCCTCACCGTCTTATGAAAACGGAAAGTAATTGCAATTTGAATACTCAAAGATTCTCGCTTTCTTATGAAAACGGAAAATAATTGCAATTTGAATATTCACACTTACAATTTTTTAAATCTCTTTTCTCAATTTTGCAAATGTTCCTATTTTAAACCGTGACGGCTGCTTTAATGATGATAATTCAATATATATCTATGACATATTTCCTAAAACACATAAATATCATCCTTTAAAGCGATAATTATATGAATATAAAGGAACAGGTAAATGAATGATCGAATAAAAGAATAGTACAGTATAGAAAAATATTGTGTTGAATTTTATTTCAGCATTCATTATTCTGAAACGAATGTCATTCCCATTTTATGATTAAATAAGTTAAAAGACATTGCAATTCCATTCGATTTATATATAGATATTCATTTTAGAAATCTGGGGAAAATGTTATTACACCATGGAAAATAATTTGAAAATACGCCCTCTCATAAATTTCTGTACATTTACAGCCAAGACAACTGAAGATGAATGTGTTGAAGGAATATCAAATTTACACACTACCCCATTTTTGAAACCAATCTCTGTGCTCCGTTGTTAAAAGTAAATCACCCAGAAATATGTTCCTTAAACAAAGAGCGAAAAGAAAAATTGCTTCCGTTATTGTGACGACAATAAAATGAGCCCTTGTAATTGAAATATGTTCCAAACGTTGTGAATAAAGGAATGAGAGGCAAAAATAGGAATTTCAGAAATGTATGTTACATTTCTGCACTTTGTTAATAATAATATAATATTTATAAATAATAGTAAAACAATTGTTTGTTCACTTATAAAAGTTCAAATTTTTAAAGTTATATTTCTCTCTATTTACTCTGTATTCCTACATGTATACATATAAGTATTAATATTCAATTATGTACTTTTCATCAACAGGTTTTATCCGATCTTGATGCAGTTTGATAAATCCACAGTTAAAGATATTTTGAAGATCACTGTCAATGATTCGAAGTTTAAAACTTAACCAAACACAATTTAATTAAAAAACACCAGCTTTATGCGTTTTTCAAACATATTAATTCTCAGGAAAGGATTTTTACTTTATCTTAAAACTTAATAACTTATCTTTAGAATGATAACAAATGACACCATCACAATTTTTTTGTAATTTTAATATTTAAAAATAATAATTTGATATATAATCAGTCTCAATGCTTTTTTACCATCATAAATTTAAAAATTAGTTCATAGTTCCACTAAAACATTCAATCATTTGTTTATATTTCTGGATAATAACTCAATTTTGATTAAGTTTTCATTTCAGTGCATATGATCTTTTTAACTAACATGCACATTAATTTACATAGAATTGACTATATTGCTATCGTGCATTTCAAAATTTCATATAACATGGAAAGGTTTAGTTTAATTCCTTTCGTATTAAAAAATTAAGGAATTAGAGTTCACTAGCTAATATATTTTTTACATCAGTATCTCTCCAATAAACTTCTTGTATTACTATCACCTTTTATTAAAACAATTTAGTTTTGCCTCTATTCTTCGATTTCTAGATATTTAAATGCGTTTTATTTTTGATTCAGAAATCGAAATTGGTTGCGCTAAAATAGTATTTCTGCTACTGAAATCCGAAATGTATTACTTTTGAAAAATATTTGCTACGAAAAAATTAAATATTTCACAAACCCTTTTCTTTTGAGCTTGGTTTAGAGACTGCATATATTTTTACTTATTTAATCTTTGTTAAATTTTTCTTAAAAATAGTTATTTTATTGTTTTGTTTCATAAGTAGGAAATATCAGATTTTAACAAAATAATTTATTTGTTTCCTTGTGCATATATGTCTAAGTCCTTCTGCATCTATTAGACTAAAGATTCTGAAAATTGTCACTCTTATTTTCAAAGATATAAGAGAAAATGAATTTGAAAAAATCGTCCCATTATAAGCCCTTTACTCTGCAGAGTAAATATTTTTATGGGCAAAATATTTTACTCTATAAAACATTTTTACTAGTTATTTTAGAGCTTTCCTACAATTCAAACACTTTCAGTGTAATGAAGTTCAGTCTGGGAGTCTGTCTAGCCAAGAAGACATGAGGACGATAATTCAAAAGTGCAATATTTGCAGGTCATGAATTCTTGTTCTTTTCAGTTTAAAACTACTACTTGTTAGCAAATTTTTAACAGAATTTTTTAACTAGAATTTTTTTTACTTAATTTGTTCCTGAAACTTGATTCCGGACAAGATTATTCCTTTGTATCAATTAATTTCCCATATGAAATATCCACATGTGATTTTTGTTTCTTCGTGAAATAATTGCTGAAAGAGAAAACATGTTAAATACGGTTGATGAAATTTAAAAAAAGAACTCGAAGAAACATGTTTGTAATTGAGAGATTCAACATTTAAAGGGTTTTGAACTTTTTGGGGCTTCGGAGGAAATAAATGTTTTGTAAAAATTTGAAAAGCAATAAAATAAAAAAAGTGCAGTAAGATATAAAAATAATTTTCATACTACATTATTTGAGCTTTTATTAATACATTTAAGTAATATGCACGGAACTTTTAAAACATAAAAAATTCTATTTTGTTGCATATGTATATATGTTGTTTATTTTATCGAACATGTTTTTGAAGATTATAATACTTTTATTTCGAGTGGTCTCCATTTCCTTACGCCAAAATAATCTTGATAAAATTTGCACTAACATTGCAAATATTTAATGCTATTAATAATTAATAAACATAAATATCATTTTAAGAATACTATAACGTGAACTTACATTGAAAGTTATAATAAAATTTTATCATTAAAAGATGTGCTAATCAACAATAAATAAAACTTAATAATGGGAATGACAATCAAAAATGTTAATTCAAAGATTAAATTGTTAAATTCTTCTGCGAGAAATTGCGATATATTTAATAAAAATTCCTACTTTTTATTATATTCTGTTGTTTCTCATGGTAATTGCTATGGACAAGCCTGTTATAACAAAAACAGCGATTGAAGTAGAAAAGGTGAGTCTCTTGCTTCAGTAGCAATAACTTTGGCAAGGGTACGACTTTACCAACCATGCATCATCCATTCACTTACACAACATCTGTTTACAAGAGGGTATATTCACACATCTCATATAGAACAGAGGAAGAATAACCATGCCTAAACCAAGACTCACAGGGATCACGAGCTACCCAAATGCCAACACACCTGCGTATTATGCGTATTACTGATCTAAATGATAATTTACTTATAATGTTTTAATCACGTTTACCTACTGTCGCATACGAAAGTTAGTGAAAGATTTTTATACAAAAGTTTCTTATCAAACATTTGAAACTGGATTTCTTTCTTTGTAACTGGGATAATATTCGCTTTTATTCATAATTTAAAAATTAATAAAATAGTCATTCATGAAAATCTTTATTTTAGGGAGTTGCAGTAAAATTTTTAAAAAAGAATTTTTTTACTTCTATAATTCTGTAGTTTTCTTCATATAAAAACAAGATAGAACCATTTAAAAATATTTTTTCCACCACAAAAGTATTTTTTTTTCAATCTAACACTTAAAATTCCAGCCCTAAAGAATTGTATTATAATTACAAGCCTTTTAACCCCTTTACATAGAGCACATAATGCGTTTTAGAGTTTAGGCAGTCCATTAAAAATGCACATGAACTCATATATTTTCTCACATAATAATAATAATTTTCACATTGAAATCCCTATTCATGCATGTTTATACTAGTTTAACATTGAAAAACAAGTATTTTTAAAAGAAATTTTCCCCATGATTTTAGAAGAGCTATATTTGCTACAAATCCGAATCCTTTTTATAATCGCAGAAGCTGAATATTTAACAATGGTTTTTGATTGAATATTTAATGCTTATTTGATCATTTGAAGGTTGCAAAATTTCTTAAAATATTGCAGAATTATTTACCATTACCATTGCATTATATTTTGCAACAATTTACACCATTTTAAAAGTGCACGTTATGATATGCATTAAACCATAGCATTCAAATGCATTTTAAAATACAAGCCTTTGACAGAATACATATCTTTGGATTGAGCGTTGAATATCCGTCAAGTTCTGGTATACCGTATCTGTCTGTAAAATTGTTTTGCTCATGTTGTTGCGACTTATGTCACTTTACAAGCCAACTGGCAGTTATCGGACAGTGATTTAAGCCGAGTGAGCTTCTCTTATTTTTCAGTAGCACTATTTACTGTCAAGAGTACGACTTAGCTACTTCATGCACCACTTTCGCTTGCACAACCCCCCTTTTTATTCACTTCATAGATAAAAAAAGGGAAGAAAAACAACCATGTCCGAATCGGGAAGCCCAAATCACGAGGAAGATGCGTACCCTTCCACCAAGGACGCCGGCAGATGTTATTTTTAAAAAAAATGTATCTTAGCATTTGTTTATAACTTTATTAATTTATTTCCAAAAAATTAAAAAATTTTGAACTTTACATCCTATATAACACAACAGTGTACTTTCTTGATACATTTATGTTTATTTTGTTTTCAAATGTCACACCATTATTTATGACAATAATGTGTGATCCCTTTGAAAAAAAACCCCTTTTGATTTGATTCAAATATGTGTGCGTAAAAATTAAGTAACAAAAATTTCTCTTCTAAAATATGATTAAAATTATTCAAAATTGTAGTCAATTGTATTCAAAATAAATATTTTTTTAAATAAAATATTTATTTTTTTAATTAAAAAAATGAAAAAAAAAAAAACAATTTTTATTCAATAATGTTATTAGAAATGAGGACACTATATAAAGCTACTTAGTATTCATTTAAACAAACAAATGAAAATTTTAAAAACATTTTGATTGAACACGCGTTATGTAAGAGGAATTACTACCAAATTTAGAGCTACCAAGTCCGAAAATCTGCTCTGAAATGCACCTTGAACTAATTCTCGATAATATATGCCACGATTTAAAAGCAATTTTCCAGCATTTACAAATTTCCATGCTTCATTAAAAAAAGTTTACTAAGATTTTCATTTCAATTCTCGAGGGAAACAATCTATGATGCTGACGCATATTAAAACTAAAAAGAACATGAGTGCCGAGATAGCCTGGTTGATAGGACAATGAACTCGCGTTACTTAGGTAGTGAGTTCGAACTCCTCTGGCCGATGAATCTCACGTGTTTGGTGACTGGCTCGCGTTTAAATCTGTCGTGGTCACAAAGTGCTCTATGTCGAAAGTAATACCTCTGGGGGTACTGGTTCAGTGGTGATCGTCCACCACGTAAGAAGGGTTTTGACACATGAGTAGCTAATTCCTGCTCTTGGCCCTAAATGGCGCTACTGAAACCAAGCTGGAGACGAATAATTCTGATTAAATTTCAATTGCTGTTTAGTCAGAGGGATTGTCAAGAAACAGCAAAAAGTACAACATTTGAATTTCATTTAAAAAAAGGAAATAGATATATTTTTTATTAATTTCGTATTCGATATTGCAAAAAATACTAATTATGCGTACAATTACCATGAATTATTAATAAATGTTACATTGTTTTGCAGGAAAAGTAATTTTCATTCAATAAATAAAGCTTTAAAAGAATTAAGCATTTGCAATAATTTATAACAATCTCTTCATGTTTGTTTTGGACAGTCTCTTATTGAATTTTTCAATTAAAACCAATGTTTAACGATCAAACACGCTAAATTCAAGATGGTTTCAGGGTTTTAATTTTCAAATAACCACTGACGTATTTTCTGCTCAATCGATAGGCCTTTTCATCAGTGCCATGAGGACAATGTCAGGTAAACTGATTATGGACCCGTCATCAGGCAGCCAAAAGGCCTTTTTTTACGACTCGCCTTCCGTCTTTTAACTTTCACCAGCAGGTTATTAAAGTTTTTACAGCCTTCGGTCGAGATTCATTTTATTACGCACTGGGATTCGAAACCCGATTTTATTTTTATAACTTTTGCCATTATTATTATTACTTTACTTTTTATTTCCTCTTTTTATATTTTTTTCAGTTTTCAGATCGATGGAAATTTGTTTCACCTCCATCGCTTATTATCCTTCCCCTGCCATAAATTATGAAAGCTTTTTAAGGGACTATAAAACTCGTGTTTTTACTTTATATGTATGTTCTAGTGTCGTTAAGTGAGCGGATTTGTTCTCATTCAAAACTTTTAGCTCAGTTCGTTTTGGTGGGCGAATGGGAAATTCAAAAGTCTTAACGGGCTGCAAGAAAGGATACAAGCGTATTAAAAGGGAAGTAAGCTTTCCTACCTGCAAAATGCATTATACTTTTTCAATCTTATGTATTCCGTTCGTTTTCCCTGCATAGCTCCCAAAACTGTTACACAGATGAGAACCAAACACAGAAATATCATGAAGTGATAAGGGCGACTCTGTGAAGCTATGTTGGTAAAAATTGCCCCACTTTTTGCTTAGTGGTTTTATGAATAGCGGAATATACTTTAACTTATTTCAAACAGTTTAAGTTACTCATAGTTTTGAATTTTAATATTCAATATAAATTTTTTTATTCAGTTAGGAATACAATGCAGTAATCGTAAATATGTGAAAAAAATATTATAAATCGAAACGCGCCAGTAATTTATATGTGCTAATGAAATTATATTTGGTGAATGATATGATGCATGTAATTTTTATCTTTAATTACTTTATGCTTATTTTATTTGTGAGAGAGCTAATGCTCTGGCATGGGGATAGCTTGTCTTCCCCGTAATCTAGGCTTCCTGGGCATGGTTATTCTTCATTTATGTTACATCTGTGAGGTTTTTGTATGTGTACCTCAGATGAAAGGCGTCAGTGAATGAATGATGCGTGAGTGGCGAATTCCTACTCTTGGACCTAGTTGGCGCTACTAAAATTATAGACGCTGTCTATAAGCTTACATCACAGTCTTCGTAAAAGTGGGCTTGTCCAATGGCAAGTGCCCTACGAAACAGCGATTATGAGTGATTTAATAGTTTTATAATAAATAAAATATGTCATTTAATACGTTATATTTAGTTTACCAAGTTATAGACTTTTGCCAAGTATTTTTATTTTCTTTAAAATCGTATGTCTCAAAGAGTTAAAAGAAAAGTTAGCATTTATGCAAAACATATATAGCTTTTTAATCTAATGCATTCTATTTTTTTCCATATGTCGCTTTTAAAAGTGTTTAACAAAAGATATTTAAAGAAGAAAACAACATTTTTATATACCGTTATATCTATATTGGCGATTGTAATATTTCTAACACTGGTAGTATTTTTATATATTTTATTGTATATGGCTGTAGCAACATTTGAGAAACTAGACATCGCAAGAAAACAAGTATGGTGTTCGCGAATACCTCTCCATATACAAACGTATATGATAATATAAATTCATCTTAATGATAATATTATTCGTCTTCATTCTTTTGATTACACGCTTAGCTTAGCCCATTACAGATTAGCTTAGCCCATTTACCTCACCCAGAGCTTATATCTTTGTTCCCCTAATTCATATTCTTCTTTTCTTTAATGCTCTCATTCCTAACATCATTCAACTTAACTTTAAGTACATCAATAATGGAACACCAAAATTTCTCTTTCAATCATCAGTAAAATCCCTTAGAAGCTAATGATGTGCCAGAGTTGTCTTGGACACTTTCGGATCAGCTTGATAGTATTGCACTACTTTTACTGGACAAAACGATAACAACATTAGTAAAAACCCTCTCCCTTCCTCCAAGTCCACAACGATAGCTTGTACTTCTAATGGCTTTATATGAAAAAGGAAATATCTCTTAAATAATGAACAAATTACTAAGCAAATCCATTCTTCGAGATTTCTGAGAAAACTTTTCTATCAAACTAATTTGGACGGGCGTTTCTAGCGAAGAAAGATAGGCATCTAATATTCAATCAATAAAACTTTATAAAAGGTAGATGAAATACTGCATTGATAGCCAGGATTTCCAAAGATGCTCAATAGTTTTGATATACTAGCGTTTAGCTAATGATTTCATCAATTATAATTTTGAGCTCTATGTCTTTGAAGACAGGGTCCATTGAACTTTACAATATTAATTACATCCATGACGTAATCTGAACCTCAAATGTTATATCAACACATAATCTTATACCTTATACGCTCTTATTGTTTAATTTCCCTAAAAACAGTTTTTTTATCTAACATAAAAAGTGTTGAAGTCTATACAAGACATATCATATCTTGAGTTCTTTTCGATATATTTTAAATAAAAAAAATATTTTTTAAAAATGTCTATCAAAGTCCGGAAGATAATATTCAAAGCCTAATGCTTTTACGCTTGTTTAATAAGTGCAATATACTTACATTTTGGAATTAAATAATTCGTATCTTCTTATTTTAAATTTAATATTACCAACTTAATTTCAATTTACGAAAAACATTAGCAATAGAAGATTCTATCAATGGGCTTTTGAAACCCTATAATAATTAATTTTCTTTAAGTCACTTTTAATGCACGATTTTTCAAACTAGTTTATTACATTAAAATTGATTAATTTTAGAAAAAATTGAATACATTTGTTTATTAATTTATTACTGTAATAGTCAATTAAGGAGTACTTAAGACAGCTTTTTTGACATCAACGCCTTATGTAAATAATAGCAAAAAAAATTCGAATAAATAGATTCATTTTAAAAATTTTAATTGAATATAACCATTTTGCAAGTCAATATGCAATTATAATTATTTTAGTGTCTTTAATAATCGCAACTTCTTAAAAAGGAGAAAAAAATAACAAGGAGAAATATAATTTCCATAATAACAAGGAGAAAAAAATCTAATAAAGAATTTGTAAAAAAATATTTGTTCTTAATAAATTCTAATCATGCATGAAACAAAAAATTAAAGAATAGTTTTCTGTATTCATATTAAGTAATTTAAATTCGACCATTATAGTAGTTATATTTTTAACTACTTTTATTTGATTAGCAGCGCCTATTCAGAAAATAATTGTATCGTTGTTAAAAAATTTCTTTATGAACTAATTATGAAGTGCTTATTCATTAAAAATTCCCTTTTTACAAAGAATTGACTCTTAAGAAAATGAAAATTAATTAAATTTTCCAAGAAAAATTGCATCTACAGTAACCTTGACAGGTAACAGATAACGTCAATTATTATAAAAATGCCGAGAATAAGTTATTATGAAGTATGTACGTAAACCAACGTTTTCTTTTCTGCTGGCATCTAGAAAAGAAAAAAAATTGTAATAGATTTGAAGCCTTAAAAATGTTAAAAAATCAGCGGCTTGCCTTAACGAAAGATTAATCTCAATCATTTTTAAGTTACGCTCGTATAGCTGTATCTTGATCTTCAAGTCATACACCCAATACACACTGTAGTACAACAATAACATCAAAAGAAATCTATCTTTATAAGCTCTAAATCATTTTCTAAGAGCCTTTTTCTTTAGCTCGCTTTTATAGTGACGAAACATTACTCAAACATGCATTTTAAAGGCTCTCTTTTTTAACAAATGTGCTAAGTACGCCTAGCGATATTTCATTTTTACGAGATTTGAGCACTATGATCAATATATTGCAAAAGGGAATGCCTTTGCTGACATATTTAGCCACTCTGGAATGCTTTCCAATACATAAAGCATGGGTGGCAATGATGATATATATCTGATCGTTGAAACTGATGCTATCAAAGCACTTCTTATTTTGATGGAGAGGATTCTGAGAAACATTTACCGCTGTATCCTCTTTTATATTATTAAATAGCTTCTGCCACATTTAGAATTGCTCAAACACAAAGAAAAAAACATTTTCTGTGAGCGACATTTATTTAACAGGCAGAGAATGAAAAATTTTTGTCTCTTAGAGACAATTTTTCTGCTTCATTGACTCTAGTAATTCATGCATTTATTTTTTCCTATACCATTGAATATATTGTTGCATCCAAATAATTGAATACTACAAGGATTTTAATAATTGCTTTGACCAATTGCTAACGCTTATGTTTTTGCTGTGTTCCATTATTTTAAGTATTGACAATTAATCATGTATTACTTAAAACCAGTTTTTCTAGAAAATTATTTAAAGGAAAATAATCAGAAAAAAGAATGGATGCATCGTCTTTCATCCACTGTTTATTTACAAATGTTGTTTTATGATACATATTTCATGTATCATAATATAATATTCAGTATGGGCGAATAATCAATGCAAAAAATATTTTAATTAATGAAGAGAAAATATATATTTTATCAAAAATATGAAAATAAGACAAATTATTAAAAATAGAAATTATTATTCTCAAACCAGCCCTAACTTTTGAAGAAGAGGTTGCGAACAGATATAAAAAATGCTTGTCCTTTTTGTCATTATGAATAACTTTTGCAGAATTCAGAATCTTTTCTACCTAAAGAAATGATGTGATTTTTGACTTACATTTAACTTGCAATTATTTCGGGATATAATTCCGATAACTTATTTATATCTTTTCTAAATACTACATAGTAATTTGTTTTTTTATTAAACTTCAACGAAGTGTTTCATTTTTTCTGGGAATTATTTTTTATCTGTGATCTGCTTTTATTGTTTGACAACAAATTCTAAACTTCTCCGTGCTTTTGCACATGCGTTAGAATGGGCTTGATTCGTCAAAATAGGGATGAAAGGATGCGATGCTTGCATTTAACAATAAAATAAACTCGGATTAATCGCATGCTAAACTAAGATCATACAGTCAGAAACGACACTCTATTCACATACACGTGAAAAGAATTTGAGCAAAGTATCTAATAGGACGAAAATGAAGGTAAAAGAATGACGAGGAATTCCAGAAATGCGTAAATACTTCCACGTGTCTCCACTTAATAAAGTTGAATCGTCGGAAAATGGTCGTCTCAGAATACTGAAATGAGCAGTACTGACAAAATAATTTAATTAAATCAAAGACCCTGGAGCTGAAAGAGACTAGTTTGTATTCTTTGCTAAATATTTTAAATAGAATCAGTTTCATTTACATACCAGGATAAACTATATATTTTTAAAATTCAGATAAAAGCTAAATATTTGTATATTATTTTAGATCTTCCCGTAGAACAAAAAAAATTAAAAATGAGTCGATTTAAGAAACATGAGAAATAATATGAATAAATATACTGAATAATATATTTATAACATGATAAATATACTGAATAAATATATAATATAAGTAAATTTATGTAAAACAATTGTAAATAAATCATTCTCGAAAGTATGTTAATGCATTAATGAATGACATATTAAAAGTAAGTCTTCATATTATTACAGTAGAAAAATGCATTATTTGTGATTTTTTTAAAAATCTTCTCTTATATACCCTTTACTGAAAACATGCATTTTATCTTACAGATAATTGAAAAGTTAATGGAAAAAATTTAATGTCTACTTCATATTACTTTTGAACAATTAACAGAAAAATTACATTTTTTTCTTAATGGAAATGATATTTAATTGTATTTGATTGAAAAATAACAGCATGCAAATTCCTTTCAAAGAGTAGCCCTTCATTTATTTTTCTGAATTTAGAATGTTTTCCTCATTAAAGTAAAGACAATTCAAAATCTCTTACTCTTTATGAAAGGCAAATGATTAGTTGTAGTAGATAGACTACAGCCATTTTATTAAATTTCAATTAAAGTTGAAAATATTTTGAATTTGGGTCTCTTCTCTACTAACATTTGATACAATGAAATGTGTTGCATAATTTCATAGTAGTATGATTCAGAAATTTATAAACAAAAAAATAAATGGTTATATGATCACTACTCAAATCGAGTATCAAACAATCCTCAAACAGTCCTTCGTGTTAAAACCAAATAATGTTGAGGAGTTTGAAACGAAGAATATATATCATAGATTATATCCCTCCTTCTCTGTTAATGGCCATTATTTTAAAAATTTGTTTCCATGTTTGCTAAAAAATGAATTTTTTCACTACTATCTAATTAGCTATTATTTTTTGTCTAAATTAAGATCGAATTTGGATGAGTTTCTTTTAAAGTAATACAGGGTGACTCTTAAGCAAAAAATACTCATTGAATCTCATCTAAGAATTTTCTATAATCTTAAGGAAATTGAACTGTAGAACTTTGCATTTTTCTCAAACCCTGATTTCTGACCCCTCTGAGATTAATTCAAGAGTTATAATTTATTTTCTTATGCTAGAACTTTACCAATTACCATACAAATATCACAATTTGAATACTGTGAACCCTATCATATGCTCTTGGCGTGTTGGAGCATTCTAAATAGTGGTTCTTATTTATCAAGAATCCATAACTCCTGGCCTTTAGGATTAGCCACGAATAATAATGTGCTCACCAATAGCAATCATGAAGTTTCAACTCATAAAATTGATCCGAAAAATTTCCCAATTAATCTTCTTTGCAAATCAATATTGTAACTCAATTTTCACCTGTAAATCCACAAAGTTAACAAATTAATATAGTGGATGTATGAAAAGCATATTTCGTTTGTCAACAGACCTCAGTGACATATACTAATAATACTCGGTACTGATAAGCTGACAAATTCCCTGCCAGAGATGCACACAGCAGTAAACAATAGCACAACACAGCACAACGACGATAAGCAGGTTGAAGCAGTCAGGGAGAGAATTTGTTCAACTATTAACCAGGATCAATTCAAAACACTGTCTACAGCTTGAGACTGACGGCATTTTATTGTTCCAGTGAGGCGGGTTGCGAATATTGTGTTATGGTTACAATCCGATATAGCTCGATTCCGATTGGTTGGATCGTTGAAATTTTCGAAGTCTTCTATAGTATTTTCTTGCCAAACTCTTAAATGACTGATTCAGCATCTGATCAGCACCCAACAAAGATGATCATCAAATGGTTTCTCCAGTGATTGAATTAACTATGCTGGAAGCAACATCATATGTTTGTAAGAATATATGATCGTGCTGAATCAGGGAGTTAAAAAATTCAATTGGCTTTTTAGATTTCTGGAATGATAAATACTTTTTTTTATTTCTTTTATTACTTTTTATAGAATAAGATAATGGAAAGAAAAAAAATACACGAGGAAAATAAAATGAACGTACTCAAAGCTCTTAAACTGAAAGAAAAATATTTTTATTAGCCCAGACAACTATTTAAGGCAGTGTCATAAGGAACGTTTTTACGTCGGAGATAAAACAATTTTTACACGCCACTCTTAATAGACTCTAATTTTATTTCAACGATTAATAAAATTTCCATAAAACAACCTTATTTTTGTTCTTCTTTTATAAAAAAAACTATCTCCAGTTTATTCCCTGGAGAAAGTGTGATTAATTAAATCGTAAATCTCATCACTTATAAACGATCCTGATACGTCAAGTCATTTTATTGCTTTAATCTAAATACTTTGATGATGAAGAAAAAGAAGGAATAAAAAATAAGTCACCGGTCGAATGTTTTCTTTAAAAATATTTTCCTAAGTTATATCTTAATCATTAAGTCGAGATATTTATGCGGATAAGTTAATTGGAGAATGCGCTAAAATAAGACAATCTTAAGTGCCAATTTTGCTTTAAGATAAAGTAAAATAAAAAGAAAAATTTAATAAATAAAGAAGGGTTAGAGTAAAGGTAAATTTAATAAGGACTTTTAAGTATTGGAATTCTAGAGGAGAAAATAATAACTTCTAAAGGAATAAAAGCATCAAAAGTTTAAAAAAAATACTGTTTGTGAAAAATAAATTAGAAAAAAAGTAAATAATTCATCGCTACATATGTGGAATTAAAAAGAGCCTTGTTAAAAACGAAATAAAGATTTAGTGGAAATTTATTTGATAAATTACTTAATTAAAAAATTACTTTCAGGCTCGTTAAATACTAGATTCTTTATTTCGTTTATCTGATATCACCTTTAGAAACCCAAAGTTCGTAAAAAATAGCAAATAAGAAATTACACCACTTTTTTTTTACTTTGTGCAAGAAAACAGCATAGCTAGAAATATTTTGAAAAAAAAAGCATAGTTTATTTTCAGAATCTTACATTTAAGTAAATGGAAAGTCATTTTTCAAAATTAAAGGTAATCAGGTATTATTTTTTAGTTTTATCTCGGTAAAAATTAAATCTTTATTTTATTTTTATAAGGATAACATTTTTGTTTAATTAAACACTTCCATAATTTTGAAAGAAATGTGTCCAAAAGCAATACAGCTTTCTGTTTAAACAATATTTCTTCCTTTGAGCATCATTATTTCAAATTGAAATTGAAAATTTTATCAATGAGCGAAAATAAATATTCTTATAAAAATAATACACATAAAAACTATTTTTATAAAAAAAAAAATAGCTTTCTAAAATTTATTCTTATGTAACTAAATTCTAATGAAAAAGTAGAAAAAGTAAGAAAATGCCTTTGAAAGAGAAAATTCTTGATGAATAATGATCTAAATTAGGAATAAATTTAGTTTGTGAGCTTTATATTTTTACTTTTAATGTGCATAAATTCAGTACAGTGCAATATAATTAAAAAAGTAAATAATGGATACAATTTTTTTCCCTAAGTAAATATATATATATATATAGTTCTTTCTTTAAGGATTGATCTTTCTTTATCAGTGTTAATCATTAAATTTGATTTGCCATAATAGAAATAAAAAGGTATTAAAAAAGGTATTACAGATAAAGTTAAGGAAAAAAGAAAGCAAGTAAAGAAAAAAATGTATGTTAGGGATCTGACCTGAAGACATTATCAAGGTCACTCTCAGACAGGGATGAAAACCAGGATTTTTTTTCTGCGAGGGTTCAGACTTTTGACCAAACATATCGACCCCCCACTTAAAACTAAAACCTCGAGAAATTGATGTGTTGGAGATAAGATTAGCATCACTCTATAAAATAACACGCAAAGTACTATAACCAAAATTTATAAAGGTAAGCAAGCTCACAACAAAATTGAATGAAACCAAATTAAAAAAAGAGCATTTTATCATAAAATATGAAAGCAAAATAACATATTTGTCGAAAGTAAAACTCCTAAAAGCTATGTTAAGAAAGTATACCTATCAATGTAGCTGCACCACCCTCAAATTAATTTATTTTTCTATGCTTTAGGCTGCATGTAAAGCTGCTGCCTCTTGGTCAAAGTACCTCATCATCAAAAGGATCTCCGCTTTTGGGCTAAAGTTAAACCCATCGCAGAAAAAAATCCCTGGTTTTAATCCCTGACAAAAAGTGACCCTTGAAAAGGTCTATATCATTTCTCTCTCTTTTTTTTTGCAACACACAGAATTTATTTCTAATTCGGTTAAATTCATTTGTATTTTAGTTGCGACAACCTTAGCGCTCTCTAAATACAATGTGTCTTTCATTAGTTTCTTCCAGAAGGCATTTTAAACTGAATTTGACAGTGATTGTTTGAATTGACCGTTTCTTATTCTCAGGTGATTAATAGGGATTTGGATTAATGAAGATTGTTTCAGAATAAAAATTGTTTTATTAGAATAGTACAAACCGATTTCAAAGTTTATATTCGTGATAGTCTCCCAAATGAGAAAAAAAAAATAGTTGCCGAAGCACCATTTACTAATAATGTGTCTTTTCTCATCGTGGAAATATTTTATAAATTTAAATATTTCATACAAATTTTTTATAAGCATTACATTGATACACCATTGAAAGTTTAGCAGAATATTTTAAGATTAAATTTGAACTGAATTAATATAAAAATGAATACAATAATTTTTCATATAACGAATAAGACAGAAAGTTTTTGAATGGGTTTACTTGGACGTTCAGTTGTATAAATTTACAAAGTTTTGTATTTATTCCGTTGATGTAGAAATTTTACAAAATGATTTGAAAGCTTTTATTCAAATATTCCTATAACCAGAAATTTTTGAATATTTGACTTGCTTTTAATTATTAAAGTTTTTTATCCCATATCATTCGCACAAAATGTAGTACTAAAAATTAGAAGCAATTACCATCTAACACTCTTCTTTATGGGATTTCTGCGATTCCCGAAACACTGTTGTTAAGTTCTAAATATTTACTTGAGGGAAATTCAGAGTAGTTGTAATTAAATTTCCAATTTGAAATCCTCAAAAACGGAAAACTACTGGACCAAATGTTATCAAGTTTGATAATAGTATAAAGGATGCAATGGGTATTCCTTTTCCCAAAAAAAAGTTCAAAAACTTATCACCTGGAAGGAAATAGCGCAGTATGCAATATTGTTAAGCAAAATAGGAAACGAAGATAGTTTAATAATTTCTGAAATTTGTTACAAAGCATGTTTTGTAAGGAGTTAATTATTTTCTGAAGATAAATTCAATCGCATTACAGCCTATCAGACGGATTATCGCACGTGACAATATATCGCGTCTTTCAAGTTCGCCAAATAGCTTAGATTATCGCCATAAACAATACTTTGGATAAAAAAAACATTCAACAAACTTTGTAAAACGTTTCAGAAGGGATTCAATCGATACTACTATTATAAATGTGAAAGTTTGGATGGATGTTTGTCCATCAAACAAGTCAGGACGACTGAACAGAATCGGATGAAATTTATCACATAGACAGATTATAGTCTTGAATAGTACACATACTCCGGTTAATTGTGTGGTTGATTTTTTATAAATTAAAAACTAACTTTCGCCCAAAAATCTGAGGCTAAATCACTTTAAAGATGAGTAAGGCTTCAGTTTTTTTCCCACGCTAATGAGTATAGGCTTAGCCTGATTTCGACTTATTATTTCAAACTATTCTGTTTATTTTCTTAATGTTTGATGTGTTTAATATCAAATATTGTTAATTAATCGATCTTTAGGCTTCATTCTGAAATACTTTTAAATTAAAATAAATCAGAATAAAGAAAATAAAAGAAATTTCTAATCTGCATTGCTTTACCCAAATCGAGTAAAAAAGTCCAGCATTTGTGTTACGTCAACTTGAAAGTCCACGCTTGATTGTTGATGACAGTGTTTTCATTTAAATTAAAAGTTTAAAAATTATATTCATTTTACTGTTGTAGCTATCTCAATCTCTCTTGGTAAATAAAATAGACTGGACTTAATTTTAAGGAAACATAGACTTGATTTGCTGTTTTGTTTTATTTCAGGTATGCAATGTAAATAAATTGCTTTTAGGTTATTTGTGTTTTTGTTATTAAACTGCATTTATGTTAGTTATATATGTTTCGTGTATGCTTATACTTTTAAGTCTATCATTTTTTATGTGAGTTTTAATTTTTTTATTTGTCATTATTTGATAGTTTTTCGTAATGCCTAGAAAACGAGTAAGGACAAATAAAGCCCTGGCTATTAAAGTGCTTAGAAGGTATGTTTGCAATTTTAATGAGCACTTGCGGTCTATCAAACCCCCTAAAGCTCTGGGATAAATAAAAGGACATACTTTTTTTCAGAAGATATTGTGCATAGTTTGGATGATGCTCATAATGGCCTAATCATGAACAGAGCTTTTGTACAGAATGAGGATAAAATTATTTCACATCTGTAAATGCCTCGCTAATTTCGGACTACCCCACTGCAGGGAAGAAAGGAATTATAAGATAAATTATGAAATGGCTAAATTATGATACCGCGGTTTTAGAAGCTCAGGGTCAATGCAATTACACTACGATTACTTCTCAAGTAGCGTCAAGTCTACGCAACGATTCTGAATCGAGTAAATAATGGAAAGGAGAGATTATTCTCTCTTGACGTACGCAGGCATAGGGGGATGGTACGGATAAGACGTTTACGGTGAATTTCCTGCAAGCACAACTCCTCGAGGATCACGATTAAGTTCTGGTAATAGTTTCCGTAGGCATTGCTACAGCTTTGCTTAACAATAGTCGAACTGCGCATTTCGTTTTCAAATTACTACATATTCTCGTAAACGAAGATACCCCAACAAACAATAGCGTCCGAGGAATCCTTTTGTCACAGTTCTAGTTCATAGTATAGGATGAGTGCGGAATGTCGTACAATCATGCATTTGAGGCCTGAAACAGCCACCTGTAGGACATCCCCTGCAACCAAGTAGTGATAGGCAGTGTTGTCGTTTTGCTCGCTGGCAGTTTTAGACAGCCACTGGCGGCTGTTGATCAGACCGTCAGTTCTCTTACATATACATTAAAATTTCCACGCGAATGAAGTCGCGAGTAAGAGCTAATTCTTCATAAACAGGTATCATCATTTGCTTAACAATATTGATACAGAGTCATTTGATCCTTAGTGTTGATTTAATTATTTTTTTTTGAAAAAAAATCCTGTCTTTATGTAAATTACTTCTAAGTTTCATAACATTTGGTCCAGTAGTTTCAGTTTTTTTGACCATTTAAAAGATGGAACTGTTATTATAACTGCCCAGACCTTACCCCCAGGCCGCGGTGGCCTGGGGGTAAGGTCTGATTCCACCGAAGAAGCGTCGTGTAAGGGAGTCTTTTGCAAGTTAAATCAAACGTCCTCCTGCTGGTGTAGTGTGGCGTGCAGAGGTTGTGCCAGCTCAGGTGTCGTCCTCGTAATCTGACCGAGGTTCAAAATTACGAGGTCAGTCCCCAAATAGCCCTATTGTTGCTTCAAAACGAGACATTAATATAACATAACAAATGATATTTTTCTTATTTTTCGAAATTCAGATCAGATGCATGGATAAGATATATTATCTATACCAACGTAACCAACACTAATTTGAAATTCCCCTAATTCAATTAAAGAGTCGAAAAGAGAAATTTATAAACAAATATTACTATGAGTAGAGAACGTGTATTCATTATTAAGAGTGCATTTAATTAATGATAATGAATTAGCAATCGGGTGGTTAACAGGTAATCTGATAACACAAAACTGGCGATAAAATTCCAGATACAGTGAAACATTCATTTCAAATAACTTTTATTGTAAAATTAATAAAAGAAACCACTGTAAACAGAGAATTAAACTAATTAAAACTTCCTACATTCCAAACTTTATTCTTAAAACCAAACTAATAATATGAAAGCATTTTATTTTATATCATATGTCTTGAAGGTAATAGTCGCGTCAAAAAGGAAACATAATATTATAACGAAATAAATAATCTAATCCAAGGTTAAATTATGTTACTGTTTACAACAACATAAATTCTAAAACTGGTGCACGTCAAAAATAGAATTTAGTGCAACAGGATTCAGAGTAAGACACTGGCCCACCCTGTGTTGTCTAGCCAAATATGATGATGATGCAGAACACTAACTTTCAAAATGTCCGATAAGAGTTTTAAACTATTATCAAGAAGATTTTCATAAACCAATAGAAATTGGTTTAAGTCATATGAATAAAAAATAGCAATTAAAAACAATTTTAAAGAGCATATCTGAGAAATGTAAAATGGCTTTTTACCTACCATTGATATTAATCTCTGTAAATTTTAAAGAAATTTTGCAAATGCTATTAATTTTTCTCCATTTATTCCACCCACATTTAGATATTTTACATTCAAAGAAAATGCTATTGTTAACAAAAAAAAATTCACATTACTTAAAATTGTATTATGAAATAAGATAAAAAACTTCATATTTATATTATTTTCAGAATGAAAATGTATTCAAATATTTCAATCTTTTTTTTACAACTTCTGGGGAAAATATTTGCATTATTATATTGTAAAATTAAAGCATTATTTTTGTCTCCCATTTCACGTTTGAAGTAAATTGTCTGTTTTTACTATAATATAAAGACCAGAATAATTATATATTTTCTTGCAACGTAGCTTTGGGAAACAATTTAGAAGCAATATTCCCAAATTCATTTTTTTGCGGATAATATTTACTAAAATGCTTTAAAAAATAATTTCATAACCCAACAATTTTCATTCCATTCCCATTGTTTCTTTGTTTCAGATTTTCTTTGAGCTTCTTTCAAAAGGCAAAGTACTTAGAATTAACATTCCACCAAGAAAAGCGTTTGAATTAAGCATTTGGTTTAATTTGAAAGTTTTAACAAATTAAAAAAAAACTAACAATGAAGAAAGAAGGATTTTTTTATACTTTCAGCTCATTTTTGCCTTTTGCTTATTTCCTTTTTAAAATATTTAGATTTTGTTTTCTTTTTTTTTTGTTTGTATCAAAGCTTTCCCCTGAAATCTTTATATCTGCATACATTTGATCTCTGGATAAAATGGGTATAGACTCCAAGGTTTTTTTTAAATCTTTAAATAAACGATACTTTGACTCTTCATATGTCCATAAGCCATCGTGCCAACAAAGTATAGACTATTAAGGGCTAGTTCCTAAAATAAGATAAACTTTAAAAAACATAGAAATTTAGAAATTCTTTTTAAATTGATTCAGTTTAAATTTAGACATATATGTTCTTCATGTAATAAAAACAGATGCCATCATGTTTTATTCTGATATCTTTTATCGTACAATCATGTAAAGTGTCAGCCAGAGGAAATATTTTATTCTAAAGTTAAAATATTAATGGATTAAGATTTCATAACGGACCACCAATATTCTGAAATAAAAAATAAATTCGGAAATTTCAATGGTAAAGCTAAATTATCTTGTCCCATTTCTAAAGTTATTCTTCAAAACCGCATATCATTAATCTAATCTTATTCGTTTAAATATTATGTCGACAAAATTTTTGTCAGTATTCTCCGATTGTATTATTGTCATTAAAATAACGGTTTTTATTGTTACTTATGCCACTTTACAAACTCGCTAACTTTACAAACATTTGTCAGCGATTTAAGCCGAAATGTGTGTACCTTCTTTTTACAGTAACGTTATATAAGGCCACGAGTAAGACTTATCTATCTTATGCGTGACAATCGATTGAACAACCCCTTTTTATAGGGTGGCACATGCACACAGCTCACGGATAGAATGAAAAGAACATAAAAAAACCCCATACTCAAACTGGGACGCCCAGACCTAGTGGAAGACGTGCTATTCCTATGCCATTAAAATATTTACTATAATTACATTAAAATATCTAAAATACCTAATGTTATTTATGATTAAGAGGCAACATAGAATATTTTAACTAACGCACAGTAGTACATATATTCATATATACAGGGTAAGTCTAAAATCTTGAGATAATCTTTGGGCTGTGATAGAGCTCACAATAATAAAATTATTGCACAGGTATATATGACTGGAGATAACGCTCTTTGGCACAAACACACACAAAAAAATTACATATTAATTGAGAAACATTCTTTATTTACAACATCTTCACTGAATGATTTTTTACAGCAATATCAACAGTCTCAATGTTGCGACCACTGCTAGTAGTGCAATCTTGGTAACGTGGTTGGAGTGATTGGAGAACACGTTTTCATATCCTGGGTATTTCAAGTAAGAATGCAGCCACACAGGCTAGTCAAACAACAACTTCATCAATGGTGTCAACTGAGGTCTCGTAAATGTATGCTTTGAAATACCTTCATAAGAAAAAATCATGGCTCGATCATTCCGGCAATCCTGATGGCCATCGGATTGGCCCACTATGCCAATCCAGTGTACCCCAAATGTAGCATCCAGAAATTGTCAGCAATTATTTTAACATTTTCTGTGCGGAATCATTGGTTCAATTTCCTGCTGATGAGTGTTTCATGATTCCATTAATGTGTTTTTTTTTTCTTCTGTTTATGCCTCAAAGGGTCACAACCGGTCATATATTCATATGCAATAATACCTTGTTTTAGCTCTACCAGTCCTCAAAGGGCGACTCGTGATTTCTGACTCATCCTGTATATATTTATAAATCTGTTATATTTTAAAATTTCCATTTATGTAATACTCATAACTTTAAGAATATACATTATAGTTTCTCATCGATTTTTTTAGTATCAGAAACTGCTTCATACGGTGGAAATTTTTAAGACGTGTTCTTAAATTCCTAAATCTGTTTTATCGCTTTATTCTCATTATCATAAAAATAGAGCAATAATGCTAAAAAATACTTTTGAATAGATAACGCATGCCATGCATTTTATTTAACATCCTATTTTTTTCAAAATACTTAGAATATTTCTCATCATATCATAAAATAAATAAAAGTCACGTTTTAAGAAAAGGAAAGCGAATTCGCGAACATTACATTTTTAGGAATTCTTTTGGGAGATAGAATGCTAAAATACAGGTTTTAAGAAATTCGTATCGTATAAAACAAATTCTCATAGACATAGAAACTAACACCCACGCATTTCTACATGAATATGTACTAACAAGAAAGCATTAATACCTTGTTTTTTGAAAACTATTAAATTTTCAGTTTTATAAGTATATTTTGTTTTGTTTAATCATCATATTATCTCCAAGAATTTGTATGCAACTTGTTTTCTTGAACGTTTCATTCAAAAGAATTGTTTTTTGAATAGTGTGTCTATTTATAAATCAAAACGAATTTTATTTGCTACCAAGAAATGAAGCTTTTACTTTTTATTTATTTCCTTTTACGTTTTGACTCCCCATTTAATAATAATTTTAGCATTTTTCTGCTGAACAATTTCTCGTTTTCTGGTTCATGTAACTATTTTTAACGATTAAAATAGACTTTTGGAAAACGAAAAAAGAATCGATCAAAGAGGGAATTTTTTTCGACAAACTTTGAAGACTTTGCAGGTAATTCTGCAATCTGCTGTCCTTTAATTAGTTAGATTTCTTTAATTTAAAAATACTCATTGGTCACTCAATGTGTAATCCGATTAGGGCTTTCGAGAATTGAGAGCAATTATCTAAGGCAAAGTATGTGTACTGAAAAAATTAAACTAACGGCTACCAAATGGATCAATGAAGTTTCTATGAATAAGAAAATACCTTCTTTATTTGTAAAAAGAAGCAAAAATTCAGTTTATATCTTATTTTAAAAAAACTATTAAAATTATTCGGCAGCATTTTCCTGCATAAATAAATCTTATGAATCTATGATTTCATATTATTATTATTTTTCTTTTTCTCTTATTGGAAATTAATCTTTAAGACAATAAATTTGTCCAAGAGAATGCAGGAATATGAATATTAAAGTCTTTCTTTGAAAATATCTGTATTCAACCACCTGACAAAAGTTCACGTAGATAACATGAAATATTTTAAAACATAATAACAAATTACATGAATTTTTTTTTTGGTGTATGACAGATAAAAAAAATTATTTAGATAATCAATCAATTTCCAGATGAAATATTATGTATTTACCTTTGTAATTAAGTTTCGTTTTATTTTCAGAAATTTACTTTTAATATTTTTTTCGTTTATTAAATTGTAATGCAAATGGTATGAATGTTATAATTTTTAAGTTATTAATAATGGAAAACATTTATTCATGAAAAATAATGTCTAAAATATTTTTTAATAAAAGGTATGTCATATCTGGTATTTCCTCAAAAGTTTTTTTTACCCAAAATCAAATTATATATTCCTGACTCAGTTGAACGAGTGTTATTATTCTTTATAATGATTCCAAATTACTGTTTAATGATTTTATGAATCTTTGCAATTCTTGAAGATTCGAAATCACCAAATTCAAAGAAGTTATCTACGGTGAATTAAAAAAATAATAATGATCCTTTAAATGAAAAAAAAATGCTTAATAAGTCTACGAACAGAATTTTGTAAGTCAAATTTCCGTCCAAAATTATATTAAAAGTTGGGAAAGAAGCTTTGTAGAAAGAATATTTATGATGATATCAATTTTATATAATATATTTTGCTGATAAGTTGAATATTAGGGGATGATTCAAGAAATGTAAGGCACTAAGAGCATCTGAGACGATTATGTTCAAAGAACTTGATTGGAATCCCAAACTTTAGATTTTTAAAAAAACTGTCTTCAGTGTCATGATATTTCTCATTTATACAACTTTAGTCTTGTAAGTTTTTATGTATCTAAGAGATGAATCAGAAAATGTCATCATTGAATACATTATCGTGATTGCGACCGTTTACAATTTATCTACAGAAAAAGTCCTTGCTGCAAAAATATTTCTCTGTTTAGTGGGAATTGTGAAATAAGGAAACTTTATATCAGCAGTGATTTTTATAAATATATAATTACTTTTACAGAAAATAGATCAGACAAAAAAAATGTTGTACTGATGTTTATAAGCAGAAAAAAAATAATACCATGAAATATTGAAAATAATATAAAGCCTCATTTTGCTGAAAGATTGCAGAACTCTATTCTTATATTTTAAGGTATTTAATCTCAAATTATTAATCTTAAAACAGCATAATTACGAAAATTCTAAATTTGTTATAAAATATATAATTAAGCATAAATGATAAATATAAACGAATCAAGCAGAAGCTCGACTACCATGAGTAATCAAACAATTAAAAGTATTCATGATGAATATTAACTTTGATCTTAGTCAAGATCTGGAAACTATGAAAATGTATCTGATGCTGAAATTAAGCATTGCGGCGGCATTTTTTTAAATTTAGCATTTGAAACAATTATCTCTACATGCCTTCTGAAGAGTGAGTTATGTAGTTCATTAACTTCTAATGACTCAAAAAAATAATTTTATTTTAGGATTATCCTTATATATAATTACAAATGGTTATGCTGGAAATTTATGCCTGTAGTGCGAAAATTTCATTAATTCCTTCTTTGATTTTCTCTAATTATGTGTTTACCTTTAGAATTGGTTTTGAACAACTAATTATGCATATAGTTATTTCATTGTTGTCTTCTCTTACTATTAAGTTTTTCGATTTTCCATCTCTGGAAGATACCAACTTCCATTCCAAACTTAAGAAAAATTAGGAATTATAATTTATATTTTATGAAATGTCACTAACAAAAAAAAACTAAAAAGCAAATATGGAACTATATATTAAGTAATGAATATCATTGCTTTCACTCCAATATTCTCTGAAATAGGATGTCAAAAAGTATTTGTAGAATTTGCGCTAAAAGTTTGCAATGAAAGGCAACCTTTCGGATTTACAATGTCAGAATTTATGAATAGGATATCTTGAGTAAGTATCAAGGAGCACACCCTAAGATTTTGTGAAGAAAACTCAAAAATACAGCTCAAATTGTCAACGCAACTTTTATGAAAAAAAATTACATAGAGGCTATTTAAAGAGAGTGATTTGAAATGCCAATGTATTCATTTCATTAAATGGAAATATTCAATTATACATTAAATAAACTTTAAAAACTATGCTCAGTAACCACGCAGGCTTATACATTATTAAAACAAATTTTATGCTTTAAATTTAGTAAAAATATAAAAGTATCACTTTAAAATTTATAAATCATAAAGAATTTTTTTTTTAAATTTTAATATTAAAATTATGCTGTATATCAATCTCTGTTATTTTAACATACACTTTGACCAAAGGCTTACAGATTCTAGTAAAATATAATTTTACCAAAAAAGAAACAAAACACCAGAAAATTGCATTCTTGAGAATAATTCCAGGAATTTGCATGTTAAATATAAATAGCAATTGCATCAAAATATATGCTATATGCATTCAAGAAGACATTTAGGAAAAATAACTTTTATTTCTATTTTTATCTCTGTTTTTTTTTCTTTCCATAAAAAAACTGCAAAGTTTTGGCAGTATTTCATTGATGTACGGAAAGGAACATTATGCTGACATTCACAATATAGTCTCCTTATGATTTCTACAAATGGTATAAAATTATTTTCTAGTGTTTTAAGGAATTAGGAAAATTCTGGTGGTCATCTAAAAACTGAAAATACTCTTGACCATTGATACTGAAACTCGACCACATCCTTCTTAATCAATTTCCAATTTTTTAACTAAAAACATTCCTGTTTATTTAATGCTTCATATTTCTGAAAAATTCATCGAGATTCCGTTTCTGTTTCACAGCTTTCTTTTAGTGAAATCACTAGTAACCAATTATGAAATATTACATGTACTTACATGTTTATTTTTAACTAATGTGAAGCTTTAAATATGGTAATCTGCAAGCTACGTTTGATTGGCTGACATAACCTGATCATTCTCCCACAAGTAATGTTTTTCTACATTTGGGATCTAGAAGCCCATGTAATTCAGCTAATTGACCTGCATTCTTATTTGAAGCAATTTTTTGTATCCGTATATCACAGAGAATAAAAATCACAATAGTGGAACATCACATCCTGAAAGGCTATTTCGATTTTATGGCGTCTTGCGAGTTAATCTATTATAAATCCAATTTTCAATATTTTCTTACAGGCCTAATCGAGCAATTAGATATTTAGAATTTTATTGACTTCATCTTCAAAGTATTGAGCGCTTTTGACACCATGAAAAGTATAAAAAAACCAACAGTTCTTTTTTTAAAATATTTATAGCGAATTTACACACTCCGAATCAACATCATTATTATAAATGCCGCTTTTGCATAAAATTTCATTCGCCATTAAGTTTTGAGACAAGCTTTCTTTTATTCTAAGATTAAAAAATGGCCTTAAATACTGGGATTTGTAAATTTGCAGTTTTATTAATATAATGGAAATGACATATCTATAAAAAGTGTATCAAAATACATCATATACAAATAAAAATAGGTAAAATACGTGATTCGTTTATTTCGGAATGATTCTAAAATTTGGAGGTAAAAATTTGGAGTGTATGTGAAAGTTAAATAAGGAAAATTGGCTTTAGCTAAGTATTATAATTTAATCCATTGAATTTTAAAATTTCATTATAAAAATTAACTAATTGTGTGAAAAAAAAAGAAATAAATTGTCGGATACAATACTTTGTAAAACATTTCAATCTAAATTTTGGAAAATTCTGGTCTAACTGTTCAACTGTATAGTTTATTTTGCAAAAACTTTGAAGAATAAAAGCCACTCAAATTTATGTTTTTGTCATAACTATAGCAATTTAAGTCAATAAAATTAAGTTGCATTAAATACTATTTAGATATTTATTATTTGAAAATTCCTTCTATTTTGTAAACAAAAGATAACGCAGTATTGTGAAAGGAACAGCTAAGTTTTCTTTTACAATTTAAAATAAGAAAACTAAGTTGTTGATCTTTAAAACGAATGTACTCCACTCACTCACGAATTAACTTTCACATAGTTGCTGAATATAAACTTTTAAAGAATGCAATTTAAATGGAGCACTGCTGCTATTGATGCAAACAAAGTACTTCCAAACTTAGATGTCTAGCACAGCAATCTCATTTCTAGTTTAGCACGGAAATCATTTCCACTCAATTGAGTTTCTTCGCACAAAACTACCAACCAATCTGCATTCAAAACAAATCAAGTGTATGCCATCTATAGAAGTGCAACGGAATGCAAAACTTCAGGTAAATTCAATCCGCTGCAAGAGAATCATTTTGTTTAATGAAGCATGTTTCTGCAAGTTGTAAAATTTCCTTGCGGAAAATACCCTAGTACCCTATTTTGTTAAAAGTTTTAGAAAACCCCATGCGTTATTTGCAAATTGAAGCAAGAGTGAAATGACGGATTTTTTATAAATTCGCGATTAAATTAAATTAAAAGATTTTCTTAAAAAACTATTCGGGAAAAAGGAGCTCGCAGATCTTTGGAAATCATTTCAAACTTCTATTTGTGGTTTGAATTCTTTTCCAATAAAATAGTTCCAGAATATATGTATGTGAGGAGAATATTTATTGAACGATATTGGAATGCTAGATATTTGGGCTAGTGTTGTTTCAATATATAAATGTTTAAGAAAACTAGAGATAAATTGCTTCAAAATGATAGCAATATATACCAGGAGACGAATAAGAAAATATAGCAGTAAATTCTAATAAAAAAGCATGTTATGAAATTTTTAGGTCATGATAAGGAGTTTAAATTTTGTCATGGTTTCTTAAAACGTCATGCGTGTTTAGGTTTCTTAAGAAAACAATGTGAATTATCCATTGATATGTGATGCTTACAAATCCTTTTGTTGTTTCTTCCTGTTCTTATAAACAAGCCCACCGACGGAGTAAACGATTTTAAGACGAGAAAGCGGCTCTTGTTTTCAGTAGCACTATCTAGGGCTAATAGCACATCTTAATTATTCATTAGTCACAACGCTTTTTACGGAGATTATTTCATTCATATATTCATTTTAAATCATAATACACACATTTGGTAGCACAACTCCGTTTCACAGGGGGGGGGGGGACTTATTCGCATTCCTCATGGATAAAATACTGGATGAAGAACAAACATGTCCGAAACAGGACTTGAACCCGAGATGTTCAGATTACGGGGAAGTCGAGCTATCCCACAAGTTCGGTTAAAAATGCTAATTATCCTTAATAATAGGATTTTTAACCTTAATAATATGTTAAAAATCCTAAGGTTAAATCCTAATTAAGTTAAAAATATAAATACTTAATACACAATATACTGTATATGATTTTATATATTATGAACGTTTGCCTCAATGGAGAACGCTTAAATATGCGATTGAAAAGCTTCCTGGTGTGAGTTGTTTTCACATTTTCAAGAAGCCGGGTTTTGACGTAGCTTGCCTCTAAAGGCGTCAAAATTACAACCACCATTCAATATTAGTTATCTCTATTTTTATTCTCGACGGTGATTATTCTACCACTCCGTGAGCTTAGCGAAATGTAGATTATTCAGATTTTATTAATTCATACAAGTAAATTTCTTCCCTTCAAAAATAGAAACATTAAAGAATTGTGAAATTTGTGAAATTAGTGCTCAAACTTTTATTATAGTATTCTCATTATTGTTTGAAAAACCATATATCGTTTATCGAATGGAAATTTCCGATTTCTTATAATTGTATTATTGGATAGTTAAAAATTTATGAAATATAGATTAATATTTTTATATAAACTTCATACTTAAGTTTAAGAAAATTAAATTTTGTTAGCTATGTCTTATGCTTAATATAAAGATTTTTTCTTCGGAATGATATTAGGTTTGAAATATAAAGTATAAATTTTAAGAGTATGTAAATACTCGTGAAAACAAAACAAAAAGTTTCTGAAATGCATTATACCTATAAAAAACTATTTTATCTCATTGATATTCAAAAATACTTCATTGAATAGAGTAAATTTCAAAGTCCGTTACTTAAAAGACATTTTGATAGATTGTTTTTCATTTGTTAGAAAAGTATAGCGTTTTCTTCCAACAATCACAGCATACTTTTTTAGATGTTTATTCTAGCTATCCAATTCATAAATTCTGACACTCTAAATCCCAAAGCTTTGCAGTTTGGACATCGCATAAGAAGATCTACATAAGATTTTTATGCATGTCCTCTGGCACAATATATATATATAAATTCCTCTTTAGAAGAAATCACCAGAAGAAAAATATCTCTATGTGTCATAAGTAAGACATATCCAGCATCAGATCAGTGCATTTATTTTCTTCCTTTGGCTTACGGCAGGAGTATTTAATATGAAAATGGGATACCATTTTTCTCTTAAATATAGTTTAGAGATTTGTATTAAGTACCATTCTAAGATGTGTTATGGCTAAAACAATATTTAATTATATGTCACAATGTTACAAGAATGAAATTATTTGATTTAAGGCAATAACATTTTCAATTTAAGTGATTATAACATCATTTAAGGTGCAATTGTTTACTGATCTCTTCTTTGCAATTTAAAAAAAAAATATGTCATGCATAGATTATGAAATAACTATAAATTCCCCATCAAAATATTTTTGCATATTAATTTTGACTTGGTTAGGATTTTATAATAGTATAAAGCGTTATATTATATTATATAATGTTTTATAGAATAGATAATGCCAGAAAAATTATATATAATATAATATGCTTCATCTAAATTTTGCAGAAAGTACTCATTTCTTGGGTAAAATTATATATATACAGGGAACAATTTTAGAGAAATATCTAAAAATGAACAAAAATAAAAAAACATGAAATAAAATACAGAATAATTAACAATAAACCCAAATTATTTTATATCCTAAACGATATGATTTGAAGATTATGATCTAAAAGAATATAAAATTTTCTGTACTATTTCATTTTTTGCAAAAAAAAAAAAAAAAAAAAAAAAAAAGTTTTGTTTTTGAAGTTTCTTAACGAAAACCAACAGTTAAAAAACTCGCAGGGCAATTTTCACTATCAATGTTTAAATAAATTTTAGCATTAAAAGTAAAAAAATAAGAAATTTAAAATATTTCTAATAGTACTAACAGCAGAAATGTACTGTCATTTGAAATATGCATCTTAAAGCTTTACGATTACCAATATATTGTTCACAATTATCCGAAAATTTCGGTAATAAAAAAACTTATCAATATAATTGAATAATAAATAAATTTCTTAAGTAAGAACACATTGTCATTTTACTCATTAAATTTAAAACATTAATGAAGGAAATTGCATAGCAATGATTTAAAAAAATTCCATGGGTGTTGAACATCTCACACTTATGTTAAAAAATTGCTAAATGTGTATATGTAATATTTTTTAACATTTTTAAATTGTAAATTATAATTGTAGCTAACATCTCAAAATTAAAAAAAAAATCATTTAAGATTATATTTTTCGTAATTAAAAATGTTAATTTTTAAAATAAAAACTAGATTAATCGTAATAATCATATTTATAATGGAACACCAAATGTATTCTATGTAAAGGGATTAGACGAATTTTGAACGGTTATATTTATTCAACTATTCATGATTTAACAAAAAAGTTTGATTCTTTTCTAACATTATTTTTCATTTATCTTTAAAAATTATAAATTCTTCCTTCCAAAGGGTCACTTTCTCCAAAATTCTTTAGAAGGTGGCCACGGCCTTACCAAGAATTTTCTTTCAGGACTCTTTTTTCTTGCTTATGAACTTCCAGTTAATCACTCGTAAGGTTGGGAAGTCACTTTCTAGGATATCATCCCATCTACAGTTAGGTCGGTCCCTAGTTCTTGATCCAATGTGCTTGACCAATAATATTTTCTGCGTTGTACGTTCCCTGTTTATTTTAATAACGCGTCCATTCCCTTTAATTGTTTGGATATTTATGTATTTCACTATATCGGGTTCCTTGTAGGCACTGTAAATTTTAAAACTTATTCGCTTGACTCAAACTCTATCAAATTTTATTCCTCCAAAAATATTGAGTGGCAGATCTTAGTATCTGCCACTCAATGTCACCAATGACATTTTTATCTTCTTCTGTCATTGTCCAAGTTTCTGAATTGTCTGCTAGTATAGGTCTGGTTAGACATTTATAAGTTAATATCTTTTCTTTTCTTTTGATTAAATTAGATTTTAAGTATTTCTGTAATTCGCGAAAACATCTATTTGCAGCTTTAATTCTCCTCTATACTCCAGATGTGATATTGCTATTAATGCTAATCTCAGAGTCCAGATATATACAGCTATCAAGTTCATAAGTGCCCAGTTGCAGGTCAGTAGCAGAATCTGTTACCCTTGAGCATTGCATGCATTTAGCTTTTTTCTAGTTTATATTGCCTCTAGCATAAAAAGAGACAGGTGTATTTTACCTGACTCTTTTTCCAGGGCCAGAAATGCCTGTTTCAGATCTGTAGGTGTTCTTGCGTTTATGTCTGTATCACAGACAAATGAAAAGATTTGAACATATTTATGAAACATCTCTCCTCTTGTGTAGTCTTTTGAGTCACTGGGAATTTTTTTCAAATACTGTGCTAAAATGTAGGCATGACAACGCAAAAAAGCAAATGGGATGAGAAATAATTATTTACACCTATTGCGAAAGAGGATGCATAATTAAAATTTTCTTAAAACGAATTTTTATTTTAAAGCAAATATACTATAATTTGGGTCATTTCTATTCATAAACTTGTGAAATAATTAAACTTTAAATCTACGCTCAGTAAAATCTGAATTAAATATTTCCAACTTCTTACAGCAGAAACATTCAATTTGGTATTGATTGTAATCAAGTGTAATAAATATCTTCACCTTTTCTTTACAATCCTATCAAAAATAAATTACGATCTGATAGTAATCGTCATTGAAATATGAAAAACAGACACTTTTGAGTTTTTTTTTTTTTTTTTTTGGTTTCTTATTCAATAAAATTATAATTTGTTTCTGAGAACTATTCCACGCGTTTTCTTAAAAATACTGAATTTTATTTCCATTATAATCTAAAAGTAAATAAAAAAATTGTAAAAATAAATGATTATTCATTGAAAAAAAGAAATAGAAACATAAGGATAAAAATTTTTATGCATCAAATTTTATTCTATGCAATATATCAATGAAGAAAGATATTTTACTATTTCGTTCTGGGGCTACTATTACAAAATCGGCAAAAAGTGAGAATCAAAGATGTTGAAACTTCCTTTGGCATAAATAATTTTTCTTATAGTAAACTAATAATGACCTAAAAGGAAAACGATTTAGTGTGTTAAACGTATCAATGATAAATCATAATTTTGACACTCATAATATGAAACTCAATAACCAAGAAATGTTACTGGTAATTGAATTTAGAAAACAGTTAGTGATAGTCTTTAAATTTTAAATTTTCTATCAAATGTATCTTATTTTATTCAATAATGAAATATTATTACGACGTAATCCCTAAAAAACAGAATTATAAAACAAGAATAGTGTAAAATTAGTATAAATATTGCCTATATAAATTGTTTAAGCTTTTGATATTATACGATCAAAACTATTTCATTCGAGACAATACTTATTCATTAGTAATTGCTCAAACGGTTGTTATAACTATAGTAATTCAGATACAGTAATTCACAGTTAACAGAACAATACAAATGAAGTTATTACAATCTTCTACCAATATGTGATGAATCTGGTATTTCTGCTTTCATAACATCAGCATTATTAATATTCCTCCGAACTTAATAAAATAACTTGCTATATCGTGTTTTCAAGAAACAATTAAAATTTTAATAATATTTTGATGGTATATTTCCATACTATTTTCGCTGCATGGCGATATTCTCTAATATAATTCTTGGGAACAGATGGTTAGAATGGAAGTTGTAATTAATTATACTTTCTCCGCAGTCATCTTATGACGACTGGACGATTTTCCGTCTCATGAATTCATTAATAAGTTTCAAGCGTTTTTCAGCAAAATATCACTGTTACATATAGTTTTAAAATATCTAATAAAAAACACATAACTAACTGAAAATTGACAGGATAAGTGAAGTTTACAATTATGTCGACTCATGTTACATGCCGTGCTTTGAGTTTTCAACACCTTTTATTAATTTTATATAATTATCAAAATTTTGTATTTAGCTTTATGTATGTCTTGCATATTATGGAATAATCAGTATCTTTATACTTCCTAATAAAGAAACGCTTAAAAAGCATTGCAATCAATGATTATGAGTCGCTTATATTTATTTTTAAAAACTCCATATTAACATTTTATTTTTTGAAATTCATTTTTTAAATGATTTATCACAAAATCGCATTATTTTGTTGAGCAATATAATCCCTAAAATCGATATTTTCGATATATGCTGAAAAATGCTTGATAGTATTTTCAAAAATGCTTAGATAGTAATTTCAAATGCTTGATAGTATGTACTTCAAAAATTTGAAAACTTTCTAATATTCTATTCGTAAACATTTTTAATAAGCTTAGTATGTATTTAAAGTAACTAATTCAAAAAAAGAAGGGATTTTTAGTATTGTTTATCAGTTATTATAGGAAATAATTATAAAATTCCAATGCAGGGGTAAATTGCAGGTCAACCCTTAGATAATTTCTAAATCCTACAATGATATCCAGTATGTGAAATAAAGGCCCATAATTTCCAGTAGTCTCTTGTTGTAATATTAGGAACAACTTTAGAATAAAGGTACTCTTTATTTTCCTTCAATGTTTCTGTTTTAAAGAAATCTACTTTTAATGCCTTTAAAAAAGTCTTATTTATCATAATTATCATTTTTTGGCACCTTGTTGCTTTGAAATTGCCTGTCGGCATTCTACTTAAAAGCCTTTCCATTATAGAGGGCTAATCAAAAGTTAAAAAAAATAATTGACAATGAAAACACATTAGATTTTTTTTCCAAATGCACTTCATTTTTGAGTTTTTTTTTAATGCTAAAATATAAAAACTTTACTTTCATATTAGCTTAATTTTTAAAAGCTTTAAGAATGTTATCTTGAACTATAGGTCAAAAAGATAGAAACTGCCATCTATCTATTATCGATATTCTGGCTTCTCCAAAATTGTTTTCTGGGTGGAAATATTGCTATTGTTTTCGAAATATGGGTTCTGGTATTAGGCTGGTTTCTTTATTTCTTAATAGTTAACATGTTACTGAGAATATAATGTAATTGTTTCTGTGAAAGAAAATAGCAGTGATATTAACAAAAATATTGAAATTTAGGAACGTTACAAAAATTTAAAGCAAAAAAAAAAATATTTATTATATGACTCTGGATACAAATTTAAATTTATTTAACACAGTATGTAATTTTTGATAATCATTAACTGATAAAAAAACTTTTCAAGTGTCAATAATAATTTAAAAGAATTATTTACTACAGTAAGACTGGAAAAGAAGAAAACAATATTTATGCAAAAAATATGCTTTCAAGCATGAGGTTTTTATCATGAGCAATCTGCTCCAATCTATCGGTCTAATTAACAGCATATTTAATTCCCAGTTAATGATGATGGTAAATCTATTTTCTTCATTTAATTCTTATTTCTTTTTTTTTACATTACATTCTTTATTTGCAATTTCTTCTATTTCAAAAATTTGATTTTGCAACATTTTTAATTTCTTCTAAATGTTGATTCAAACGCTTTTCCTGGGAAGATATTTTATAGGCTGCGTCACTGCGAGAGAAATTTTAGCCATAGCGACTACCTCTTTTACAACTGTAGTTCCATTTGAAAGCCTTGCTAGAATTTTTTTCTTTAATTAATCAATTTCATTGGTTTTAAAGCACTAATCAATCAATGTGTAATCCGATTACTGCTTGAAAGAGTACCGAGTAAACTTTCAAGTAAGGTCCCAGAAGGTTACAAGAGGATATTATAAATTTTAAAATCCAAAAATATTTTCCCAAGTTACATAAAAATACTCTAGAAAATAACCAATTTCGAATCTAATTCTTACGTCAAGAAATAAAAATTATTCATTTTAATCCTTTAAATTGTCTTTTATTTGCGATAATATTATGTTTAATACCATTTGGATTGTGAAATATCTGAAAATATGATTAAGCATTGTATTTATTAATTTAATTAGTTTGATTTGTTTAGTAATTTTATTAATGAGTAAATGAATATATTCCTTTACGTTTAATTTTACCATCCATTTGGAAATTCGTCTGAATATTTTAATAAATTACATTTGAATACTTAGGGTCGATAAAGTATATTCATATTTTTTATAGTAAAAACTTATAATTCCATATTATCAAAAAAAACTATCGATAACTATTGTAATAGACATTTGAATATAAAATTTCGATCAAAAATCTATTTTTAAAGGAATTTAAATTAGTTTAGTTTTTTTTGAAAATATATAGACATAATTTTTATATTATATTATATAAAAGTTTTTAGTCGGAAAATTAAACATCGAAACATGAAGATTGTCCAAGGAAAGTCAAATGATTAAAAATCGAAGTTTTTATTAATTTCACATTTTTCTTTATTATTGTTATATCAATGTATTGTTTTTGGACATTGAATTATAATTTCAACATTTCAATGACTTCAATTATAATATATTTTATTTCTTCAGATAACTTTTAAAATAGAGGATTTTATTGACAAAAAAGAAGGAAAGATATTTTCTCTCCAAATAATTGATATTATAATGTAAATTTCATTTTTACAATTCAGTTGTTGATTTTTTATTATTTCTTAAAGTAAAAGTAAATGAAAAATTAAATATCCGTAGACTATAGGGTGTATACTTTCAGGTTCTTATCTAAAATTATTATAAACATATATTTAAAAATTTAATGAATCCCAACTTGAAATTAATGCTCGAATGTTCTCAATTAATTTCACTTATCAAAGAAATTTCCAGCTCACAATATAAAACAAAATTAAAAAAATCCATTTTTTTTCTATTTTAAAACGCTATTTTAAAAAATAATTTAGAAAAAAGTTGTAAATTTCCCCCTTATTTTGTCGGTGTCATTGTATACAAAAGTGTTGTGCCGTTTTGTAAATAATTTTGAAAACTTTCAACTTCAATTCCACCTTTTTTATTTATCTCTTGGCAAATTGAGTTTGGGCATTCTTCATAGGGTTCTTCGTTGTGAAATAATAATTACCTGTTCAAGAAAAAAAAATTCCGACAATGACAGGAAAAAGATATTCTTTTGTTTATTTAATTTTCATTTATGAGCAAACGTCTCGGTGTGAGCTTTTATGATAGTAGGAAACTCTCCAATTTTAAATGTTTTTGCTACATTTATTGTCATTATCAAAGACTTTTTTTCAGTTTAGAAATCGGTCATTTCAAAAACACTACAACAATATCCATGTTTTCTGAGGAGAGGGGAAAGGATGAAATCTCCCTCAAAACTTTTACCTACCTTACGAAAGAAACTGCTCTGATGTCTCATTATTTTTTGTCTTTATTTCTCAGGGTTAATAAAGGAGAGTAACGTAAGAATATAACTTTCCGAATCAGTGACAAATTATTAATCAACTTGATATCGATGCAGCAGAGAAATCTATCTAACAAGGGGACCATTAGAATTTTATGTGTTTTCTTCTTTTAAATTTCTTTTTGAAGGATAATAGTCTTTTGTAGGATAATAAAATGAACCAAAAGTTAAACAAATGATTACTTTTGTACTCCATTGTCGTTTTCCCCAATAAAAAGCTACGCATCACCTTTACCATGGAACCATCATGGACTTGGCCAGTTATATTGTACGAGGTAGGATTAGCATCAACAAGATAAAAATTAAAATTTAAAATATCGAGACTAATCGCCCAAGACTTTCTCTCTTATTCTTAATTAAAACGTTTTCACTCATGCACCAATCCACAAAAAATTGTTGACCTCAGATGAGAAAGTGTTCGTCTTGAATGGCAAGGGCATACAATATTTAGAAAATATTTAACCTTCCAGTGGACGCTGCCGTCGTACCAATATGAAAGGTCGTGCGTATTTTTCCACATATGCTATAGTAAACTGTAAATTTTCAAAAGCGTAACTATTAAAATTATATTTTAAATATCTTAGGATTAATAACTATAATCACTTTAAACATTTTTTACTTAAAAAGAAGCAGAAACGATATAAACATAGATTGCAATAACAATATAAAATGACCTCAGGTTAGCTGAATTGGTTTAAAAATAATATAAATGAAATTGTTGATATTTTGACAGAACTATTTGCATATAAAATATAGAAGTGCAAAATACAGAATTTATGTATAAAAAGGAGAATGTAATTGAAAGTTAGAAATGAAAAGGAAGAAAATAGTTTCATTGTTGTTTCATTGCAGCTTTGCAATTTGAGCAAATGTATTTAGTTTGCTCAAACACAAAAATTTCTGTCAAATCTCACAACCGAACCTCGTGATTTTAGTCCGCTTTTCTTTTTAGCAAGGTTTTTCTCTGACCTCGCATCTTTAACTTCTTCAATACCTAGTTCGGCTTTTCTCTTTAACACCTTTAATTTTATCTCACTTTTTAGAGATGTTTGTGCTTTTTTTCAGCATTTTCCTTCGTAAGTGCATTTGCCAGCTGTTGCCAGTCTAAAGCAATATGGATTTATTTGTAAAATCATGCAAAATCAAATGTGACAAAAACTTACATGTACTTTTGCGCGTATCTCTAAAATACAAATATCTGATCCCCAGAGATCTATTAACGCCACAAACTTACGACGGCAACTGAAAGTAAGTCAAAAAGAAGGGGGAAAATAGCCAAAGACAGACGTTCCCAGTGTCACCATATCTGAAGGTATAAAACGAAATTCATTTCTGGTGTATCTCTCACATACACGTACCCGCTGGAAGGTTAATCTATGTAATACATTTAGAGCTTTCATTAAACGGGTTTTTGCGAATAATTTCTGGCATATGGTTAATAGTAATATTTATTTTTTGCTTTCTTGTGTAAGAAGTATAGCGAAACTATTTTAATTCGCTTAAAAATTCGATTACAGACTTAAACGAATCTTCGTATTTTAGAGATGTCTCAGTTTTAAAATACAGTTTTGTAAAATGTATTTTATGTCAATCCATATATATTTGCTCATGTATTAAAATTTGTCTAAAGAACGATATTTGGTATAGAGATTTTTAGATTTTTGTATAAAAGTTTGTTTGAAGTTCATCAAAAGGTTGGGGGGAAACATGCAAATGCAAAATGCATTGATTTAAATATATTAAACTGGCCAAGTGATTTTCTTATTGCAATTGTAGTTGATCTTGTATGTTCATACACAGGTTCACCTTAATTAAAGGATATGAAAGAAACGTGTGGTAATCAGTCTCGCTGTCTTAATTGAATGCATAATTTAATAATAATAATATAAAAGGATGTCTAGATAGATTGACAAAACTTGATGAATTGTTAAAGAAAATTTATAATTCGCAAACGTAACTAAAATGACTATTCAGCTTTTGAAACAACTTAATACGTCTTCATGAATTTTAGAAACTAGAAAACTAGAGCACTGATCTTTAAAATGAATGCAACTGAGCAGCGGACAAATTAACTATAACAGAGACGCTGAATCCAAACTTTTAAAGAATTTATCCCAAATTGAGCAATGTTGAAGATCATTCAACTAAAATGTTTTCATACTTAGATGTCTAGCAAAGCAATCTCATTTCTAATTGAGTATGAATATCATTTCCACTCTATTGAGTTTCTTTGTTCAAAGCTATCAGCCCATCTGCATTCAAAACAAATCAAGCATGGGTCATCTCTAAGAGTGTATCGAAAAGCGAAACTTCAGGTAAATTCAATTTATTGCAGAAGAAACGTTTTGCGTAATGAAGCATATTTCTGCAAGTTATATGAATTCTTTGAGAGAAAAATACTACGCTTCAATTTTGTTAAAAGTTTTACGGAAAAAGGTCATGTGTTATTTGTAAACGGAAACAAGAATGAAATGATGGAATTTTTATAATTTCTAAATCAAGTTAAGAGTTTTCTGAAACAGAACTCTAAGAAAAAAGGAATTTCAAAGATGTTTGGAAAATATTTCAAATGAATTCTTGGCGTGTGAATTCTTTTTTGTCTAATATTCCGAGATTATGCATATGAGAGGAAAATTTATTGAAATATATTGGTCAGCTGGGTGATTAATTTGTTAGAGCTTCTGTTTATAGATGTTGAAATAAACTGGAGACAAGTTGCTTCAAAAATATTGCAATATTTGGTATTTTTTGAACATGAAAGAAACTGTAGATATGAATGCTATAAAGGAAGGCATAAATTATAAAATGCAATATATACTGCACCGGAATTACATGATAAATTGCTAAGAGAAAGTATCAGGCTTAATCATTTTTTTATTTTCATAATTTCTTAGTTAAGTCAAATGGAAATAATAATATAAAAAAAACAATCCATTCTATTTAAACATCTTTGCTTTTTAAATAGAAATTGCTTTCCATGAATATATCCCATTACGGTAAACAATAAGTGATATAAATATTTATTTACAATGGAACATACCGTAACTAGCTGAATTATAAAAATGGTGGTTATGAATTTCTAAATCAATCTTCCCTAGCGAGTTTACATTTGGTACGTTACAATGTTACCCACACTTCCATGACTGTGGGCACATCCCCCCTATGAAGATTACGTGCCCGCATATGAATATTATGAGAAACATTTTATTAAGAAATTACCATTAATGTGAATCTTGAACCATCAGAATAAATCGGTAAACTTATTTTTCAACAATTACTTAGATGATATTAAGATTAGCGAAGATATTAAACTGCATATATATATATATCCATTAGAATGTATGTAAACTATCATGATTTCATTTTTAAGCATTAATGAAATGTACTTAATATCCCTATTAATTTAATGTTATTATTATTAAGAACCAAACTACAAAGCATATTTGAATGGTTAGGAACATAAACAATCATTGAATTCTCGATATATTCATCGAGAGAAACTTTTTATGTAAATCAGAAGTGTATGTGTTTCAAAAAGGAAATTTCCTTTCAAAGGATATATATTGGCCAATGCAAATAACAAAGCCGAGTTTTCATTTGAAGATGAATATGTTATTCAGTAAAAGAGGATACTTCTGATACATTTTTGAGATATATTCTTACTCAGTGATATATAATATTATAAGCGAAAATAAATAGAAATATGAAACCGTATAATGCAAATATAATAATTAATACTCATAAAAAAGAAAATTGAAAGCTAATTTCATTCTCTAAAACAGATATGGATAAAGAATTTACATATATAAAATTATCTTTGTGAGGAATGTTTGATTATGGTGACAGAAATTCTCATGATGAGATATAAATAATATAATGCGATTTCATATCCCTGTCACCTTAAACTAAAGGGAAATTTTATAAATTTAAAATAACTCTAAAGGATACAATGGCAATTGCATCAAATGCTGTTATTTCTTATGATAATTATTCACAACGCCTTCATATGTCATTAAGTTTGTAAACGGAATCACAAATAAAATTCTTTAAGATATTTATGACACAATTCAACTAATTTTTTACTTACACTTAAAATTTCATTGAAATTTCAAAATATCAAAATAAGTCTACAGGATATAATGGGAACTGTATCAAATACTATTATTTCTTATGACAAATATTCACGACACCTTTAAATGACATAGAGTTTGTTGAAATAATAACAAAAAATTATTAAAATGTTTGTGACACAATTCCATTCAACTAAATTTTTATTTACACTTACAATGACAACATGGGAGCGGGGTTAAACTTGTCGATAACTTTGCAGTGACTTTGACTGTATTCTGAAGTGTAGGTTTATTTGTCCTCAACTCATTCATCATACTAATGCGGAAATAATCTATCTTGGCACTGGATTTCATGTGGCCAGAAATGATGACAGGCGGTTAATTAATAATCTTTTTGAAGCGACATTATTCATGATTAATTGAATTCAAATGCAATGCTTCGCTGGCATTACAGCGACTGCCTCTTCAGAAATATTTGCTTCCTCCAATGAAAAGCAAATTTGATTGTGGGCGAATAGTGATTGGGAAGTTAACAAAGCCATATTCCCCACATAATGCATTTAATCGCTTTGTAGATGATGATTCTATAACATTATTCTGTATGCGGGTTTATAAATTAGATTTTATTTTATGCTAAATAGTAATTTATAACTAATATTTTCATATTTATATTGATTGATTTTTTGTATCATTTGCAGGTTATGAATTTTAATTTTGTTGGCACGAACAATGAAGAAGATTTAATTTTGAGCTTACTATTGTTAGAAGTGTTTATTAAGGGAGCAATTGGATTCTATGAGACTTTTTGGGAACAATGGAGTTAAGATTGTGAAATTTTTTCATTCATATGTATTAAAATATAAATATGTCAATTTTTTTTAAAAAAAATTAAAACAAAATGCAGTATTTTTTTAAAAAGTTAAATATAATTTTCAAAAATTAAAAGTATTTCATATAAAAATATATTTTGAAATATCTTAATTTTTAATAGTTCCCATTACTTTTTCTTCCTGCTCAATGTAAATATATTTGGAACAAAATGACTTTTAATTTTGTAATTCCAATTAAGTGTTAATAATTTTATGCGTATTTAACGTATTTTCATAGGCGTTTTATTATTTTCTGAACTAAAACTGACATTTAACTACCTAAAAACACTCGAAGCATAAAATTCAAACCTCACTTTCTTTTAATTTTTGACCGAAATATTTATTTTTCCATTAATTTCTTCCAAATAAGACTCTTGGAACATTTCAATTCAATAATATTTTTAGAAAAGTCATTTATGATATGCATTTTTACCTCTTAACCCTTCAAGTATGTTTTTATTTAACAATATATTTTATAACATCATTTTAGCTAAATATAAATATATATTCTCTTGATTAAACTATATAAATAAAATTGCACGTTTCGTCCATTTTTGGTTATTTAAAAGTCCCCTTCCCTCTTAATTACCAAATGGTGCTACTATTAATTAAAACATCAATTTATACCTATATGGATTTTCTCATAAAATATTTTGTGACAATGAAATCTGCAAATGTCTAGTATTTTAACGAAATAAACTTTAGACATATCCATTCAAAGGCCCAGCATATATTTACAGTGAAATTTTACTTCGTTATTGCATATTAAAGGCCCAAATGTTCATTAAAGCATATTTCATCTTCAAAACTTATTTAAATTACCCATAGCATTATTCACTGTTTAGTTGCAAAAATATTTCTTTTAGCTGGAAGTTGATATCATAAAATATACAAGTTGAATTTGTATACATTAAAACGTAATTAAAATAACAAATTAAATAGTTTTTATTTTCGTTTGTTTCCTAAAATCATATAATATGAAGTTACCAGAATATTCATATTTGGTTGCCAGATTTAGGTATTTGGGGACAGACCATAATTTTTAACTTTCATCAATTGACAAATATTCTATGCTGATGATTTTAACCGCAAAATTCCGAGCTGCATCAATGTGAGGGGCATCATCAAGAAATTTATCTCATATTTAAATAACATTTGGCTCTCTTGCAAGGGGTTTTTTCCGAAGAGATTGAAGTTGGAACTTAAAGGCGTAAACTCTTAAAAACTAGGGATAGTAATTCTCAAAGATTTTGCAATCAATTTCAAAGGTATATGATATTTTTTAAGAAATTAATAATTAAAAGTTATCTTGCTAAGAATTTTTCTTATATTATATACGAAACGAGAAACTGTAATGTTAAAATTAAAAGGAGAGCTGCATGCTTCTTGATATCGTTATATTTTCTTTTAGCGTAATCATTTATAATAGAAACACCCGAAAACCAAATAAACATTTTGAATGACTTTTTTCTGAAAACAAAAAAGTATTCCTTTAAAAATATATTCCAATTAAATATATTTTAACATGCAATTCATTAATCGTAATAATTACACTGATTTGAAACTGTTAATTTTATTTTGAATAAAATTATCAACTGAATGAAATTATCATTTTTAAATTTTGTTAAAATGAAATTATTATTAGCTAATATGAATTCCTTCGCTGAAGGTTTTGCTTTAATTGGATCTTTCACTTTTGAAGTTAAGTCATTGAAAACCTCTCATGTAATTATCGCGATAAATTAAGATAAAACAAATGAAGTATAAAGAAAAGTACATATTTTATTAGAGATAATGATGTGCATTTCAATATTTTCAAAGTAACTTTTTTATTTTAATACAAACGTGAAATTCTGTAATTTCTATTTATTCTACATACTAAAATTTGGTACTTAAAATTAATCAAATATATGCATTCGATTCTAAAGAAAATATTCCACTTCTTATCATAAAAACCTTTTTATCATTTATTATTCTATTTAAATTTAATCAAAGAACTTCGTTATTTCTTTGTCATGTGGAGACGTTAAAAAAACCAAAACTAAATTTTAACTTTTCATTAAGTGTAACTCGTGGATTCATGAAAAAGATTCATCTTGAAACTTTCCATTTTTCTTTCATCGAAATTATTGTTCTTTAAAAAATACAACTCCATGCGTCCCAAATTAGTTGCTACATTTAAGTCGAAAATTTTGTCCCAGATTAGTTGCTACACTTCAAGTAGGAGGAGTCATAAATAACTTCTGATGCAGTTTAGTAAATAGCTACCAGTAAAATTATAATACTATAATGAATATAAGACTGGATTTTTATATAATGAATTTTTGAATGACTATAATGAATTTTTCGAAGCAAATTTACAGGGTTTGCACTTTCTTAAGGCACGCCCCATTTTGTGAGGACTCTACCACCGTTGTGCAAGAAATATCATTTTCTTCCTAATGAATTCATGATTCATTAGGAATATAGTTTTATGTGATTGTGGGAAGAGTCCTTACAAAATGTGGCGTTTCTTAAGAGTGCTCAAAACTTGGATTTTTTAAAACTAATTTGGTACTGATTTAAGCAGCGAATGCTTGGTAAATAAATGTTGTTGATTGATAGCACAGCACCCATAAATCTCTGAAAAATGTTCAAACAAAATCATAAAATCATCAGAATCAATAATCAGTACAAAAGTATTCAAATGTAGCAACTAATTTGGGACAGAGGGAATATTATTTTTCTTAGAACATTTGATATAAATATTTAAAGTAAGCTGCCTTTCTTGGCAAACATATATAAATAATTGGTGGAATACTTGCTATCAGTAAAAAAGATTATAAATCAAAGAATCAAGTGTTATTTAAATCAGAATGCCGAAAAAAATAGACATTTTATGATATCAAAATGAGGTTAGTAAATATTAATAAGAATGGAAACTAGAGGAGAGGTGATATTATTCCAAATTCTCAATAGACCTTTTTATTTATTTATTTATTGTCTTTCAAAAAGAAAGAATGATCTGAAATCAGAGAAGGTGAGAATAATTTGCAATGCTTCAATGCTCAACATTGTAGTAGAATTGTCTTATTATGAATTTAAATTTGCAACTTAAGACAGAGTAAGGTAATAACAAAATGAATTTAGCTCTTCGTATATTTCAGTTCACATTTAAAATTCTAAAAGGAAGGTTGCTATTAAAAGTATAATATTTTGAATAACTTACAGATGGAAATTGATGACGTTAATCAGTTTTGCTTATATAAACATGCATAAATGCAGAATTTTTCAACTGTTGGATAATATTTCATAAATACTATTAAAAATATTATTACGTCAATAAATATTTTGGAACAACTATAAAAATTATAAGGATGCCGTAACTTGGTATACATTCAGTTTGTAGAGACCATGCTATTAGAATAAAACTTCAAATTTATCGTGTTGAACTTTGGCTTATATGAATCTTTCATAATGGTGACTATTTGATCTGCAACAACCTTTTTTTATGTTGATCATTGTAGAGAGCAGTTGATTTAGATTGCGTTGGAATGCAGTTTTTTCCCCTCTGACATAATGATGTGATTTTCTAATCAAAGAAGCATACAATTAGTTAATGTTTTGATATTTTTTCGCCAATTTGAATTACTTTTTCGCCAATTTGAATTACTTTTTCGCCAATTAGAGATTAACTAATATCAGAAAATTAGTTTATTCATTGTACGAGTAATTTGTAAACTCGTCGCAAATCGTGTATTGTGTTTATTTCAGATTCTAGATCAGAAAATATCTTTAAAAATTTACGCAGTGTAGAATTCAATAGATAACTACAAACTTTCATCGACATGTTTTCGTAAATGGCAAGAATATTTGGTAGTCAAAAATTACACATATAACAGAAAAATTATATAATAACAGAGTTATGCCGACTGAGAAATTTTGAATAAATACTTCAGAACATTACATCAGAAATCAATTAGTTTACAGTAGATCTTTGGTATTCGTATATTCTATATCACTGTATAAAAACTATATTTCTATTCACTATGTCTAATTTCATAGAATATATTCTTACTTTAATAATAATGCGGAATAAAAATTATTACAATCATTACAAGATTATAAGTAATTTATCAAAAGTACTACTAATATCATCATTATTTGAAGGTTATTTGTATACCCTACCTTCAGTTCTATTCTTTGAAAAATTTAAACTCAATCCTATTTATATTTACACTAAGAACATTTTTATTTCACTTAAAAATGACCTATATGACCTTCAAATTGCCATTAATTCGGCAATTAAGGAAACGAATTCTAAAATCGAGATACATTGTCTTCATCTCATTCATCATATCACTACCTGTCTGGTTATGGGATTTCAAGAGGTGGTAAATCACGATAGGTGGTTAATTAATAATCTTTTTGACGCTATCATATGCATGATAAATATAATTCAAATGCATTTATTAGCGGGCTTTTACGGTGACAGTATCAGTAGAAATATGCGCTTCCTTCAAGAGCAATTTTCAATACGTCCGAAATATGATTAGAAAATTATAATGAGCCACTTTGGTATCACACGAATAGAATTGTGATGTCGAAGAATGTAGTTTAAATTTTCTCAGTGTCTCCAGCTTTTATAATTTGATTTTTTTCATGATTTATTTGAGATGACATCCTGGCCGTTGAATTTTCGGAATTTCCCGATTCGGACATGGTTATTCTTCCCTATGGGTTCTATCTGATGGTGTGTGAAAGAGCCTCCTCCCCTTAAAAGGAGATGGACAAGCGTGTGTGTGAGTGTCATCTTGATATGAGAAAATAGTCGAACTTCTGCCTTCGGTGTTCAAGAGTTTTTAACCTCAACAGATTCAGCACTTCTCTTCCCATTGTAACAAGGACACAACATTATCATCATCAGAGCTTATTATTTTTTTATGTTTAATTTTCGCATTGTTTCTTCAAGATATCTTGATGATTTTAATAAAAAAATTGCTCATATTTGAAAGACAGGAATTTTTAAAATACATATAATTGAAAAAAATGCTTTTGAGTTATTTTTTATATGCTTTATATATTAATTATGATTCCGAAAAGAAATTAAATCTATTACATTTTGAATGAATGTTTAAAAATATTTAATTGAAATGTATGAAGATTAATACATATGAAATATTATTGTATTTTGAAGAAAATATAGTAATACCATGTTAAATAATATTTAGTATGATAGTTCAGCTATCATGCAAATCGAATACCCATCTAGAATATATTTATTCTTGAAATTCAAAATTTATTTGTTTCATACATAATGGAATGTATAATTTTTGCGAGTTAATTGATTTCTCTTTAAACAAATTCATTTGTATTCTTACTAAGAATACTTACAAGGAATTCATTTGAATTCTACTACATATATTTTCTAATATCAAATATTTAAAAAAATCACTTCCCTTGATTGATCGTATCTGTAGAATTAGTGTAATCTGCAGATGGTATCTGTCAAAAGTCCAATATCAGTCTGCATTTAATAAAATTCATTGTTTAAAACATTTATGTCTCTCAAATTTACAAATATAAGCCTCTTAAATGAAATTTTGAATAAATTTTGTTGGAAAAAACATTTTAATAATCAAAAATGTTCACTCTGTACATTAACTTTAAAATAAAATTGTATCCACATAATATTTATTAATAGGGGAAGGAGTTAAACAAAATGTATGTGACATTATATTGAAATTGCATAATTGAATTTTATTCATAGTCATTCGTAATTCGCTTTATAAAATTTGGTAGGGAAATTAGAGCATGAAATATTTCATTAACCAAAATATAATAGAGATGATTAATTCTAAAACTTGCTTAGATAGATATTTTTAGGACAAGAATTAAGTTCCTGGGAAGACTTAGGGAATTTAGCATTTTTTTTAAATGCGAATAAAATAATGAAGGAAGATAATTATTAATTTCGAAAAATCTTCAGAAGATGCAGGCATTCAGAAATTTAAATACCAAGGATGGGTTGATAAAATATAAATATGATCCTTCCTTTAAAGGCATTTGTAATCTAGAACATTGAATAGAAGGTCAATAATTCCAACTGATAAATATAATATGAAATAATATAAAATAAAGAAAATGCTACAACTTAGATTTATTTTTATTCTTAGTTCAATTAAAGCAAAACACTTAACTTTTTTATATAGTAACTTAAAAAGGGGAAAAGTTCAGTCAGGTTAAATTCTGTGGACCAATTATATTGCTTCAAAATTGTCTCCTGGCGTATTTCATTCAGATACGTTAATTAAGAGCCGAAAACAAAAAGGTTTTGACTATGACTACAGGTTGGTTTATTTTTTTTTTCCTTACCTTAATTTCGTTTCTAAATTTTCCTTTTCTACTGTTGTTTTTAAATCGTCTTTTCTTTTATTAGCAACATTTACTGATTATTATAAGATTGAAAGTGGCGTTTTCCATAAAAAAAATCTGTTATTTTACTTATTGAGACAAAAAGAAAGAAGCGTCCACCCACTATCAGTCTTGTTTTATTTTCTAGATTTGCTTGTATCCGAAGGCATTCCGAGAATTTCAAAGCACCTCTACTCTTTAATTAACTAGATTCCCTTAGTCTTTAAGAACTATCTGTTCAATGAGGATGTGAAGTGACTAAGCTTTTATAAACAAAAAAAGAAAGTATTCATAGCTAAAGGATTCCTAGAGTTGACTATGAAAAAAATTCCCTACATAATTAAGTTTTAAAATAGTAAATTTACAAAGAATTTTTACTGTGCTTAATTTCAATTAATTATCTTATGAATATTTTAACGTTTATTATTTTCTCAATAAAATATTTTCTGGCATAAAATTTGACAGAAATTAAAGTCACATTACTTTATTTTTTTAGCCTGTTTATTATGTGCTTGACATTTTTACAAAAGATATCAAAACTATGGGAAAGAGAGAAAGGTATTGAAATTAATATAGGTAGTAATATTTTAAATTTTAGAATGGGGTCAAACTTGAATTACAGCAATATTACATTTAGTTTTTGCCTTGGAAAAAAATTACGAATATTGCTTATTTTTCAATTAAATAAAATATTATTTTAATATTAATATTACAAATCCTACCAAAAAATATCGATCGTAGATATATACTTACCAAATGCCTTGGTTAACTGACCAACTTAACCTGTAGAAACTGACACACACAAATAAAATATTTTTTCTTTTATTAGTAATGAAATCTAATTAAAATATTAGCTTTAATCTCTGAATAATCAAGACACAAGATTTCATCACAAATAAAATAACAAAAAGAAATATAAATTTGGATCAGATTTTTTTAATAAGATTGAGTTGGTAATAGTATTTAGATAAAAATCATATATGAATTATTTGAACATTAACGTTGTAACTTGAAAATATTATAAAAATATGAAATTATATTTTTATTATTATTGCTAGTAAAACTTTAACATAGATTTCGCCTTTTCCTCTGCATATATGCCTATTTTTCATATTGAGAAATCCTTTCATTTTTTGCAATATTCATTGTTTTTTTAAATGCTTAAAAGAATTGGTTTTCTGAAGACAGTTTTAACTCAATAGTACAAAGAAGAAAATATATCTGCTAACCATCCCACTTCTTGCTGTTATAGATGTATAAGTTTGAAGTCATTGCTGAAATATTGAAAGAATAAAAAATGTTGGCATTTTAATTAAGTGGACAGTGACCTTAAAATAATTTATCGTTTATTATCGCATTATTTCTATCGTTTCATCACCAAAATATATGTTTGTATTAAACTAAAATAGTATTATAAATATATTGTTAAATAAAATAAATATTTAAGGGTTTAAGAGGAAAAAAGTATATTTTACATTTCTCAAAATGATACAGTACTTAGATTTAAATATCTATGAAACGTTCCAGGTGTCTTTCCTTTTGAAGAAATTAAATGAAGTCGATTATAAGGAATTTGGTGATATTAAAAGAAAATGGGGTATACATTGTTTCATTTTTATCTCATTAAAAGTCAATTTTAGCTAGGAAAAAATGAAAAATTCCTATGGAAATTAAGTAAGTGTTCATAAAAATAGATTCACATATGTAGTACGGTATACTTGAATGGGATTCTTTGATAATTTTTTAAATACATCCATTATCGTGGTTTTTAAAACACTTTGATTATTTTAGCATATACTAAGGCAGAAAAAAAGGACAGCAGTGAAAAAGAATTTTGACATATTCTTTTTAAATGTAATTTGCTTACAGAACATTTTAGCTCTATGTGAAAGTCAATGTAACTCAGATATTTAAGTTATTGGAAAATATTTTGAAAGTATATATGTGTGTGTAAAAACGCGAAAAGTTGGAAATAAACTAAATCAAATAACATGGCCAAAATATTACAAATCTAAGATACTCTTCAATGGGCAAAACCTTTTATAGTATAAAATAAATTCAAAAGAAAATAGATTTAATTTTATTTTATAATTTTTAAATTCTACTTATCCTGATTGTAAATGCAATTGTTAAACATTATATCGACTTCCATGCCTATTAAATTAGAATTTTAAACATTTTGAATTGTATTCTTATTTTAAAATTGCATTGAAAATTCATAGACACGTATTGAATAAGTTAATTAAAAATTATTTAATCTTCAAAGTATTACAAAATTTTTGTAAATAATTTTGAAAATTATTCCATTAAACCTATGAGTGTAATAAATCTCTGATTCTGCCTCAGATGTTATATTAAGACGTAACATTTTCCACCAGAACAGCTATTCAAACCCCTTACACTTAATCCTTCAGCATATGAGCCTTAGTGAATCTCGCCGTGAGTCCATTTCGAGATTCATACTGTAATAAAGCAACCACTGAGCAGAAGATATCTGGAAAGCTGAGCCATAGCTGTATTAGCTCTGATTTCGACCAAGACCATAAGACTGCGAAATTAGTCCCTCTGGTTCGTAGCATATGATTAATTACTCGGACTTGCAGTATACCTATTCTCTTAATAAGCCTTTGTCCTGTTGTACTACGTGAGGGCAGAGTTGCAATGCGTTTACGGTATCGTTTACGAAGACTGTTACGTGAGTTGACTACATTTTGAAGAGAAAGAATGCAGAAATTTCGTTAACGGTTTTAATAAATTATAATATTACTTTTCCAATAATGAGTGTGCAGATATAGTTTTTGGAAGAATTGAAAATATAATCTTCTAGTAATCGCTATCCTATGTTTATTCGTTCATTGAATTGATAATTTGTGGAACATAGATGACTTTACTTGGAACAATGGCAAACAATTAATTTCAAGTCAGAAAAAAGGAACCTGATTTTTTAGTTTATTATTTATATGAAAAATTAAAGTCGTAAAGATATTTTTATTTTACTAGTACTGACATTTTCGAGAAGCTCAGACATAAAAAAGTATCTTTTTCAGCTGCACTTTGTGTTTAAAGGAACTTAAATTTTAATTTCATCAAGGAATTGCACAGTATTAAAATCATAAAAAAATCTTCAACATGTTTCTTCTCATTTAATTTTGTGCTCTATAAATAATAAAAATTAACTGTAAAAATGCCATTGAATTAAAATGTTTAAGTTTGATGTACTATATTATCACATTTTAAAGTTTCTTTATTAGGCATGTGACGCAAATTTTATTATTTCATTTGAAATAAACTTCGCCTTTAAAAATCGAAATTTATACAATGTTACTTTGTTATGAAATTGATGTATGTGAATGAAATTACAATTTATATTAATATTTCTTAATTATTTTTATGTTTATATAAATAAACAAATCAAGTCCTTAAGGAAAGTAGGTTCAACCAAGCTCACTTTTTCATTCCTTGATTGAATTTTACTATTTCAACATGAGCAGAAATTCGGGTAACACAATAGTCATAAAGCTAAAAAAAATTCAAGAGAAAAGTATACTGTTGCAAAACTGCAGTTATTTTAATATCCTTGACGTTCCAAGTAGTTTTTCATTTTCTCCAGGGAAGTGATGAATTCCCTGAAAAATTGTTAATGCATTTATGAAAATTGAATAATGTCACTTATGCTTAATTGTTTGAATTAATTCAGTTAAAAAATATTTTACGCTCAGAAAATGTTTTCATGTCTTCTCCATTCAAGAATTTAAGTAGTATTATTTTATTCATTTCAAGCGGTGTTTCATAAATAGGTATTCCTAAATATTAATTCTAAGAACAGTTTACATGTTCTGGAGGATTTAATTTAAACAGGTTTCGTTCAGTTAAAAAAATAATAAGGCTCTTTATATTAACTGAAATTTTCATGACTTTGATATTTTTTTTTTACTTTTTTGAGTTTTGTTTACCTATTTTAAGATATCTTTATTTTCAATATAACGTTTATATTTTCTAATTTAATCATACATCAATTGTATATTACTTTTTCTTTTTACCCCATGAATTACTAACTTGTAAAATACACTGAGATTATTATGGTATGAAAGGATGATGTATGTTACAACTCCATATGCGTTTAATTTACTAAAAATAGTTTTTATTCATTACTTAATAGTACCAGTATTGCTTGAAATACAATAATAATATTATTTAAAAATATTGATTAAATGGATAAATTTACTTGATATTTCTTTTTAATCATTAATTCTTTTAAACATATCTGCAAATACTAATTTATTTCCGGAGTACTTGGCATACATTTGTAAATCCGCATAGTAAAAAAGAATTAATTAGAAATATCACTATTATTCAAGCTAAAAAGTTAATGAAATGTATTATTATAAACCTATAACAACCGTTTGTTGGCGAAAAAAATCTATTCAATATAATATTTTTAACTTTATCTCATTTAGGGTTTTCATTCATTCTTAATGGCATAAGAAAAGAATATATTTTATTTATTAATTAAAATCTAAATTTGTCTGTAGATTTTAATTGAAAATACATAAAAAGGCATAAATTAAAAATAAATGTTACCAGCCTTCAAATTAAACGATGAATCCCAGATACAGAATTCATATTTTTAAATAAAGCAACTCGAGAACTCATGTAAGAGCACTCAGTATTTACTTAGGTAGTCTAATTTAAAATAACTTCTACTCAATTGGGTTTCTTTGTTCAAAACTACAAACCAATCTGCATTCAAAACAGATTAAATGTACTCCGTTTCTAAGCGTGCATCAAAACATGTAGCTTGAGGAAATTCAATTTAGTACTGAGGAATCATTTTCCTTTATGAAGCATGTTTGCAAAGATAGAAGATTTCGTTCGGGGGGGGGCAGGAGTTTTGTTAAGACTTTTTTTATAAACAACCGAAGATGTTATTTTGGAATGGTAGTATCTGGAAAATGTTAAAGAATAAAGTCACCCATTCCTGTCTAAATCAGGTTACTAGTTCTTTAGAAAACTTTTCTCGGGAGAAAGAAAAAAGTCTCTTGGGAAGAAAAAATATGATATTTTTCTAATCAAATGCCTTCCTTAAACAAATATGAGAAATGGAATATGCATCAAAACATTTTTTCTTCTTCGAATGATTATAGTGCAAATTATTTTTAAAATACATGAACAGATCACCAAAAATATACCTTCAGGAAGATAGAATTGTTTTCTGGATTTTTGAAAAGAATAAAAAAGAAAGTTCAAATTTTTATAACGAAAATATTTATACTTCTTACAAAGGAAACAAGAACATTATATCAATTTGAAAGATAAGAGGTATTTTACATTTGTTAAAACTATATAAAAATATATACAACTTTGCGAAGTATTTTACTTACGAAGTACTTTAGAAAAAAAATGAACCATAACATATTGTCGAATTTTCAAGTAATTGCAATATGTGTAACAAAACTATTGAATCTAGAAATGTTAAAGAACAAGATACTAGAACAAATAAATACGTTTTACAATAAAAAAATTGTTTTGACTGAAGATATGTGGAAATATACGCAAAAAATGTTTGTGAGAAATGAATTTCATATAATATAAATATTGTGACATTGGTATCAAAAGATAATTTGCACTGCATTTACTGAAACCATGATGGAAAAATACGTTCTTTACATGGAAACATTTATATTTTTCAACCAGAAAACGAGTATAGTTTACCAATTTGAATGTTAAAAAAAGTATTCTATGATTATTTATTTTCTTAACAATTTATAAATGCCACATAGAACTTCATCAAATATTTCCTTTAGGGCGAAAGAAGGAACCATTTAAATTGTTTCTTTTTCATGCAATTATAATATTTGAAATCTGTATGTAATGGGAAAATAAATAAATGAATCATTCGTTAGAAAGTTAACAAATAATTTGTTACGTTGAAGATATTTGGAAAAATGTTACGAAAAATTATGTAGAAAATGAATTTCATATGTACAATTAAATATGTTTTAATAATAATTTTGTAGTTTTGATACCAAAAGAAAAGTTATATAGTATATGCAGCAAGTTTATATAAAAAAATAAAATTTTATCGATTGTGGTATTTATTGGTTTTTAAAAATAATGTTAAATTAATCCATAATATTAAACTGCACAAAATATTAATGAAGTAAGAAGTAAAATAAATTCAAATTTAAGAAAAAGAAATAATTTTAATAGCAGAAAGAAGTTAAAAAAGTTAAATTAATTGCGAGGTGAATATTATTCTTAAGAGATTAAGAAAGGTAAATAAATTAATTGCTTGGTGAATGTTAATTTCTAGTAGTAACATTGCAAAATGAGTAAAATAAATTTTTAAATAATTTAAATTTTATAGCATTTTGAAATGAGTTATTTGATAAAATAAGACCCCAGTTTTTTACATGAAATCTCATTTGATCTCAAATATCCTGCTTCACCTTGTTTTCCAGAAAAATACCCTAACACATTCTCTAAGAAGTAAAATTTATATACCGACTGCTATATAACAGATATGATAAATTCCGACTCACTGAATCCCAAAGCTTTGCTGTACGGACATTGCACAGCAAGATTTTTATGTATTTTATCGCCGTCCATAAAAAAATAACTTTCTATATTAATCAGGAAATATAAAATTTTAAAATATTTTAAGGTATGTTTGAATTTTTATTATTTCTTTAAATTTCCATTTTGTATTCTTTTTTGCTTTGCAATATTTAATGTAATTATTTTAAACACTTTAAGACGTAATTTTGAATCGCAACACATTCATAAGAGAATTATAATAAATCTTCCTGCTAAAAATCCATGAATTTGCTCAATTAGTAACAATCCTATACCTGTTTTACACATTCTTATAGAATTTCCATGATTTTCTTTCAAATGTCTCACACTTTTTCAGAGTTCTCATCCTAACTTGCGTGAGTTCTTTTCGAAAACTCACCATATTTATCTTTTTTTAAAATGTTTATAAACGTATATAAACATAAGTCACGCTTTTTAGTATTCAACCGTATCTTACATCATCGTTGTGCTTTTCCATGACTCGTGTTTTTTTTTTCTTTTAGACCTTTGAATTTTACACCATTTCATATTTCGATTTTAAATTGATATATTTAATACCATAAGTGAGGTTGAACAAAGATGGCGTTTGTGCCATAAAACATGGGAAACTCAAACTCATTGCGCAAACACTGAGATAAATAGTGAGCTACAAATGTCTATGGAAATAAATTAAAAACCAGTCACCGATTCCTTTAGCTTAAATAAGTAGAATTAATTTGTAATTATATGTATGAGAATCTCGCAAGTAGCATTTTCTAGGCTAGAAGACATTCATTCATTCTCCAGAGCTGGGAGCATGGATTTATAGAAAAATCTCACAATCATCAGACATTATACTAAGACTACCAGATAGCAGAAAATATTAGAATGGCTGAGTCACATCATTGCCGACTTTGATATCGGATAAGGGTGTTGATTCTTCAAAATTTGACTACCTGATGATTAGCATATGATAACTAATTCGATCTTGCCCTTGTCTTGCCTTCATAATATGTCATGCTGCAGTTTTCTGCAATAGACTTAACTTATTTGACATCTGTTGAGTGGTTTTCAAATTTCCTTACATGAGTTGCTCAGTGGCTGAAATTTAGAAACAAGAATCATGCTTAAAACATCAAAATACATTTTTATGTACCTGGTCAAAAAAAAAAGGAGTGGTCAAAAATTGATTATCCACTACATATGCAGTTGACTCAACGCTGATTAACACTATTATTATTTTGTTGTAGTTGTTGGAGTTTAGTAATGTCTTCCAAAATTCAATATAATTAATAATATTTTTCATTACAAACATTTCAAAGTTATCTTCTGTTTATTGATATTCTTCTTATTGATTATACGAGCAGGCAACCTGACATGAGTAACGCGTTCTGGGTTCGAGTCCCCACTCAGACATGCTCTTCTTCTTTTTTCTAACTGTAAGGTGTGTGAATGTACTCCATTGTAAAAAGGAGTTGTGTAAGTGAATGTGACGCATTAAGTTGCAAAGTCGTAATCTTAACTCAAATCTTAACTGAAAATGCAAGAGAAGCTTACCCGGTTTAAATTGGTGACAGAAAACTGTCGGCGGAGTTGTAAAATGTCCCAAATCACAACACCCATTTATTATAATCCCTTTAATTCAATTTTTTGCTAAAAAATACACTGTGGTATGATATTTTTGTTGACGCTGAGAAACAAACATTGAGAAGTTAAATTATTTTACAAAGAATTTAACTAAAAGAGGCTATATTTAATCATTTCTGCGTTTATTTATTTTTAATTCATTCAAATCATTTTGGTTATCTTTTTAAAGTAATAAACATTGCTGGATGAATTTCTTTTTTTCGATAAAAAGTTTTATCATTTGCTACAGAATTTTTGAAAAATTTCTTTGTAAGTAATTTGGTATATTTTATGAAATTGAAGAGTATCAGATGGATATAAGTGAATCAAATAGAATATTCCACTGGCTTTCGACTTACATTTTATGCTGATTATTTTAATTTACTTAACGGAAATTAATGTTTTAAATGTTTGATAAGCATATTTAAATTATTTTTATATGAAAATAATTTAAAAATGTCTAACCAATCAAATGAGCTATTTCAGAACCCTTTTTTATGAAAATAAATGTTAAAATAAAGAGATACAATACACAAACTGAAAAGTTAATTTCGTTCACTTTTACAAATAATGCCTCTAATAACATTAGTTTTAGTGTACAGTTGATCAGTTAGACATCAGCCAAATGACTATTTATTTGTATCCTTTTATGAGTTTAATTATTTTATATATTATTTTAGATAATGCAATCTTTCTTCAAAATATATTTATCCCCGAAATTTCATTATTATCCAATGGGCAATAATTATGTGTTCACCTTTAACAATGCACCTTTGTCAGATATTTTTGATATAACCTGGTGCAACTTTTTTATTTTCTCTTACAATGACAAAATGCTGCATGATACATTCCAATAACTCAATAGCGATCATGACCGAGTCCTAAACTCGAGCTTTTGTAGTGGAGCCATTTCATTCTGCTAAGAAAGCCATTTACATCGATATTGAATTTCAAGCGAACGGAAGTCACGGCAAGCGATCTAATTAATAGTTTGAGATTGAAGGGACAATATGTATGATTAATGAATTCATATGCTTTTCATCGAGGGTTTTCATGGTAGATACCTCTTTAAGAATGTGTCCTTGAAATGTGAAAAGAAAATTAAAATGTAGAAGGTGTGTGACCAGAAAGTAGCGTTCATTCACAATAATGAATGCAATGTGAATGAAAATAGGTGCAATACTTAACAGTACGTGAATTTTCAAATAAATTGTAATGATAATTTATGTCGGTAAATGCTTCCCTTGCAAATTTGGAAAAAAAATTGTAAAAAAAATCCTTATATTTTAAAATTTTATTACTAAACACAAGGAAATGAAACAAAGCAAAATATGCAGGTATTAAGATGAATTTTTAATTTTGTTATGGTTGTAAAATTTTTTTTTCAATATTAATTAACTATCCCATCTCAGACGAATGAAAAATGGTAAATATTAGTCTTCGTATGATAGTTTTTGAAACACGGAACAACATAAAGTGATACTCGACATTCTGTACACTGGTACCTGATCTCCTTTCTTGCTTTTTACCTTTGCTTTTTTCTTGCTTTTATGGAAACTCAGGGTACATGATCTCTTTATATTTGATTTTTTTTTCAAGAGCAGAAATCTCTATCTGAAAAAACCGCACTTTCGCTATCTTACGTCATCATAATTATTTGACTTTTTTCAACACAACTAACATTTCTTATACATTACTAATCCACAAGGAGGCACATACTATACAATAAGGAAAATATGTGACAAGTTCTGCTAAAAGAACTAAAAACCAACAAATCTTGGCAAACTGCCAATCAAAGCTGAATATTTCCTTTCAATTCTTCCAGGCCCAGTAGAACTGCTATAAAATAAATCGTGCTGATGAATTCTGCTTCTATCGGGTTTTCTCAGGATAATAATTAACTGCAGTTCATAAGTGTCCGAGATAACTGGGGATAATCAGGCAAGCGGTTATGTATATTTTGACAACTGATCTGTTTTGAAACAAATTGCAGATAATGAATTTAAATTATGAATACCAAAGGATTCAAGATAAATAAATGTTCTACATAATTTCAGCAAAAAGAAACTAATTATTAATTACTTAAAATATCCAAGATTTTAAAGTTCTTAATGTTGTTGTTATTGTCGTGTCTATAAAGGTGAAAAGTGCAAATAAAATCCATATTCCATCAAAAGTCTTGGTAACGAGATCTACCAATTCTGTAGCCCAATGGCCATGTAGGATCTCAATTGGTGGTGTTCCAAGGAGGAAGAGGGAGCGGATAATGACCTGACAGTTAAAAACATGTTCTTCAGTCAGTTGGGATTGATGACAGTGCTTCCAGTTGGGATAGGATTAAATATCAGTTGGTGATATCTTCATGCCCTTGAAATGTCCAGTACGCAGCCGAGCTATTAAAGAGGAGAGGTTTCTTGGGCAATCTACCTCAGTGATTGTTGTCTTGCCAAAATGTTGATTGTTGATCCTATGCCTGGCAACAGCATTTGCATCTGTACAGGTGAATGTTCGGGGCTGTTCTTCATCACGGGCTTCCTTTGCAAGGGCATCTGCACATTCGTTCCCCTCGATACCTACATGAGCAGGAATCCGCTGGAGAATGCATGATATATTTAGTGAGTGAAGAAGGATATCAATTTCTTCAGTCAGTACTGACTCACCGTTTCTTATAGCTTCTATAGCTGATTTAGAGTTTGAGAGAATTACGATTTCTTCAATCGAGTCTTCAAAGGGAGAAAAATAGAGACAATGGGTTAGAGCCACTATAATAGCAATTAGTTCACTAGTAAAGTTCATAGAAATTTGGCTAGCGGGTATTTTAAGCTTGATGTTTTCTGAGGGGTAAACGATGTAGATACCTGCACCTCTATTACAGTCAATATTAGAGGAACCATCAGTATAGACAATTGCACTGTTATCTTTTGCAAGTGAACAAACTGTATCTTCACCTTTCTGTAATAAGACTTGAGTTGGATCTTTCTTAGAACATGGTTCCAATAGGTTTGTATTGATTATTTTACTCATAGGAGGCTTGAAAGGTAGAAGTGATTCTTGGGAAATATCCAGAGAGGTATGGTCAAGATGAATAGTATCTCTGATTTCTCTGTCAAAATGCTATGCTGATGATCTTCGAAGACTTGAAGTACCTGTCCAAGATATAAAAGCTCTGTGAGCCATGCGATCCTTGTTGTGGCTCCTGATTTTGCTGGTGAATTTCTGAGTTGCAAGTTTCTTTCTGTTTTCAAGGGAAACAAGCCCACTTTCAAGTTCGGCCTTGATGTTATTAGTAGAGGACGCTGCAACAATGATAATCTTTTATTCTCTATATTGTACTGAGTCAAATGTGTCTTTAACAGACTCAGACGCATGCACCCAGATGGGCGAGAAATATTCAAGCTCTGCCCTGATGATTGTGCAGTAGGTATTCTTTAATGTCGATGATCTTGAGCCACAGTTTGTGTCGCAGAGTTTGCGGATGATGTTCAATTTCTTAAGGCCCTTATATGCAGTAGTTTTCATGTGCTTTGTAAATCTCAGTTCTGGATCCAGGATGACCCAAAGATACTTAGAATGATATATATATGAATTCTTATATGAATAATGATATCGTGAATTTTTAAAACCGGATGGAAGGCTCTTCGATTTCTCCTATTAGTTGAAAGGACACAGTAATTTGGCTTATTTGGATTCAAAGAGAGTTTGAGGTCATCAGCGCATGTTGCTATACCCTTCAAAATAAGATTCAGAAAATTTTGAGAGGTTTTTAGATTTTGACTTTTGCTCCAAACGGCAATATCATCTGCGTAACAGGCGATCTTGGTTTTCTTATGGATGTAGGGATCGACGCTGTTCATGTAGAGAAGAAAGAGCAAAGGGCTCAAGACAGAGTCCGGCCCATGTTTTACAGGTCTAAGAGCATACATTATGGAAACGGACAGAGAAATTTCTGACTCTTAAAAAGTCGTTAATCCAAACAAGTGCATGTCCTTCAAAGCCGACCCCATGGGCAATGTGGACGAGTTTTTGTTGCCAAACTTGCTCAAAAGCAGAAGACAAGTCGAGAAAAACAGCACAGTTTTCTCATGAGGTTGTTTCTCTCATGAAGTTTTGTTTCAGTAGGCCATCAATGATTGATTGACTAAGGTAAAAAAAAAAAAAACTGATCCACTGTGCTGTGATGAGATTGGTAGACTGTCTGGTATAAGTGTATTTTTCTCTCACGAATTAACCAGTTCATTATTCTGGAGTGAATCATTCTCTCCATAAGCTTGCACAGTGTACTGGTGAGTGATATTGACGTGTAGCGTTTGCAGTCGGAGGCGTTTTTGCCTGCCTTCAGCAACGAAATAACAATGGAGGTTTTACAAATTTGGGGAAGTTTACCGGAAGTCCAGGAGTGGTTGAAGATATCCATATCATTCCCTTGGCTTTTGCATCGAAGTGGTGAATCATTCTGCCAAAGATGTCAGCGCCTGGAGCTTTCTTATGATTAAGTTTTAACAGGGCAGTATCGAGTTCTTCATTAGTGAAAAGGTCTTAGAAAATACTGCTCCTGGGGGATTTAAAACAGCCCTTAATTAATCTATTAGTGGCCTTTAAAGTGGCTTTGTCTGTTTTACTGAAAATGAGTTTTCTGTTGTTGCATATCAATCAGCCAGTACATTGGCACTTTCAAAGTTCGTGCGAGCCGATTTTCCAAGGTAGTTTATGTAGTTAGTTGCTTGAACATCTTGTGACAGTTGAGAAGCTCGATTTTTCAAAGTCTTAATTATTTTCCAGTGTTGAAATGATTTCCTGGCTTCCAAGGCAGCCCAAAAGTCTTCCCATTTTGGGCGTTTGCACAAGAATATTTCCTCTTCAACCTTTTGACAGCTGTTGATGTATTTTCTTCTATTACCTTCTGTGTTATTGTTCTGAACCTCTACCCAAAAGCATTTCTTTCCAAAATGAGAGTTTTAATGTGGTTATCTCTCCAGTAGAGTACCCAGTCAGTTTTCCCTGTGGAATGGAATGTTCTGCTGCTTTTGCACGAAAGGGTTAAAGGAAGAGACCCAATCATCTTGAGAAGATGGCTTGATAAGATCTCAAAATTCTTCACGTTTTGATGTGAATTGACACCAGTTTGCTTTCCTGAAGTTCCAGGATCTTTTGTTTTGCTAGGGCCTGTTAATTGTCAAACTGGCCCAGGTGAGAATTGGGAGGGGAGAGCTAATAGCACTGTCAAGAACATTCCAAGAAGCAAGCTGTTCATGTTGGTGATCGATTGTGGTGATGCCAAGAGCTGACGCAGTGCCATTTGTTTTTGAGACGTAAGTGACATGATTGTTGTTCAAGATAGAGAAGTTTAAGTCCAGCAAATCTTCAACTTGATTGCGCTTCTGATTTAGAGTGGAACTTCCCTAAGAGGGACTTTTGGCTTTGAAATCTCCGAGCATAATTTTTATATCATTCTCTTTGTTTGTGTTCACAAGATCGTGTAGAAGGTTGACATTGATTTTCATGTTGCCTGTATTTAATTTATAATCAAATCCAGTTAATCATTTTTGAAACAAATGAATAATATTTTTAAATTTTAAGTTCTATTTTCTCATATGCCCACGTAAATAAATATGGAATTTTACCACTTCGCCTGCAGAGAAATTAAGATTATGGGGAGAAAGGCAACTATTTCCTACCCCGAAAGGAACGTTAGTTTGACTGTTCGGTCAATGTAAGGTCGGAGAATACTTATTCAGCAGTCGACCACGACAAATCCTGACTATACTGCTACGTTTAGGGGTGGCGGGGTGGTTGGCTGTATGTAAGAAGAAGAAGAGAAATTAAGATTAAGTCAACAGATTTATAGTTCAGGAATGAATAAGGAATAATCCATTTAATATCCATCAACATTATTCAAACTTAATTGATAATAATGTGCCTTCATATGATTATTATTTCATTCATTTATTACAAACTTCAGTACATTTACTATTGATATTTAACTTATTTGTGAATTTAGTGTCCTGTTATCGAACACTTTTGCAAAACTTATATTGTTAAGAATATTACAAGAACGTTAAATAGTTTGAATAACTATAATGAAATATTACTATGTATAGATACATTAGCATATAAAGAATGAGGTTCTTCGTCATTTTATTTCTATTTGTAGTTTTTTTTTAACTTAATAACTCCTTGAAGTTAAATTAATCTTTTCATCACCATCCTCTAAAAATTTATTGAGTTTCATAAATATTGATTTAATTTTTTTGCGTGTGGAAGCAAATATTTGTATTGTAGCAAAACGTTATTGTGTTGTTAGAAATGGAAATTAAACGAAGACAAGAAATTTTAAAATGCAATTTTTCCTAACTCATTTCTTTTTAACTTTTATTTTTTAATATGTGCTTATTTGTTTTTTTTTAATAAAAGAATTTTCGCAGTTTCATTTAGCAACCAATAAATGAGCATACAAAAGTGGAATAAAAATCAAATAATCACCGGAGCAGATCTCAAACTGATTGTTTCTTTGTCATATAATAAATGGGTAAGAAAAAAGTAATGAAAATCAAAATTTTACCTGTTCTTTTATGTTAATTACATTATCAAACAGAAAAATTTAATGATATTTTACAGCTTTCCTAAAAACATTAAAATTGCAAAAATCACAATTTTTCTGTTTTTTAAAAATTTATTTTAAAATGTCTTCGATTAAGAATTGAATGATTCTACGAAATATGAAAATTATTTAATTTTATTGCGTTGCTAATTTTCTCTGAGAGCTAACGTCATGTTTTCATGTTAGCAATAATTTTAATTCTGTTTTTTGTAACATGAAAATAATTTTCTGAATGCATTTTGAAGAATTGAAAGCATATGTCATCCAGCATAAAATTATTGGCCTATGACAGTCATTTTTCTTCCTTTGCTGCTTATTGTTCACTATACACTGATGGAAAAAAATTCCAACACTAGGAAGGAGCTGTGCTAGATAAACGAAATTTGGTAGGCGTGTTTATACATCTGAAAGATGACGTCGATTCATATTTCGAGCTACGCGCGTAAGTGTAGCGCTAACTCACCATGAACATGCAAATGGTTTGGTTTAAATAAGGGCTGTAAGGTTCGTGATCGCTATTTACAGTTGAGATTTGTTATAGTGGGTTAATGTTAGTCAAAGATGCCTCTGAGAAGACGAAGAAGCCATTATCAACAGGTCACTGAGTTTGAACGAGGTCGTGTTGTAGGTCGTCGTGAACGAGGTCGTTTGTTTTCTGATGAAAGCCGGTTTTGCCTTGGTCGCAGTGATAGTCGTTTGTTGGTTAGAAGGAGGCCAGGCGAATGCCTGCTAGTGACCTCTCTGCGACCTAGACACACAGGGCCTACTCCTGGAGTTATGGTTTGGGGAGTAATTTCGTATGACAACAGGAGCACTCTCGTGGTTATCCCACGCACCCTGCCTGCAAATTTGTACGTCAGTCTAGTGGTACAACCTGTTGTGCTGCCATTCATGAACAGCATTCAAGGGGGTGTTTTCCAACAGGATAACGCTCGCCCTCATACCGCTGTTGTAACCCAACATGCTCTACAGAGTATCGACATGTTGCCTTGGCCTGCTAGATCACCAGATCTTTCACGAATCAAGCACGTATGGGATATCATTGGACGACGACTCCAGAGTCATCCACAACCAGCATTAGACTTCCCTGCATTGGCCTCCCAAGGGCAACAGGCATGGAACTCCATCCCACAAACTGACATCCGACACCTGTACGACACAATGCATGCACGTTTGCATGCTTGCATTCATAATTCTGGCGGTTACACCGGTTACTAATGTACGAACATTTCACATTTGAAATGGCTCTACCTGTGATCTTGAAACTTTAATCAATTAAATATGTTACCTAGACAAATGTATTCCTAAAATTTCATTACTGTACAATAATTTTTTCCTGGTGTTAGGATTTTTTTTCCATCAGTGTATCATAGCATGCATCGTTTTTTTTGTTACTGATAAAAACTGCCTGACTTAGCAAAACAGAAGTTTTTTACCACTATTTAGATCGCAGTTTGTAATAAAATAAATAAGACAATTTAGCAGTTAGAATGTATGGTTAAAAAATAGGTCGATATAATTACCAAATGACTCCCTACATTATAAACCTCAAGGCGTATATATTTTTCCAGTCATTTGTCTAAAAAAAATGTTTGTGCATCAATTACAATTTTTTATTTGAATATTTCACATAAATAAATGTAATTCTTAAGCAATTATCGATTATCTACATATCATATAGTTGCAAAGATATAAAAAAGTAATTGAGGACTTTTCGAAAAAGGATTACAAAAGTCCTACATGAAAGATTTTTTGGCGTAAAGAAAATTCGTAGTATTCAAACCAGCCATTTCAACATACTTAAATTTTTTTTCGTTAATGGGAATTTAAAGGGGAAATAAAGATGACCGGTTTCATTTTACAGTAATTTAGTTCGTTTTTATATATAAAGTATAGTTGTCGAAGGAGAATGTTATATTCTTGAACTAAATAAGACATATAAAAGAAGTATTTCCTGTCTGCGATTAAAAATGTTTGAAAAAACTCTGATCACTGTATATTGATTACGGGTTTCGTGCTTCAGATTTACGCATTCACTACAATTTCTTTTTTCAGTAATTAAGTTTTTCTTAATTATTTACATAGAATTTTCGAAAAAAATGTCAACATTTGTTAAAGTATGAAATTTATGAATAAACAAACACTAAACTGTCAATCTGCATTCTCAACAATTTTTTTAACGTTTCTCAACTTTTCATAAGATATCATGATTTTAAATTTATATTTGCAAACAAAATTTTTGAAGCATAACCAAAGGCAGGGAATACACTGAATTTTTAACTTCGTTTTACTTCCATCCTGGGAGGCATGATTTATAAACAAGCAAAAGTAACGAAGACTGCACAGAAGACACAAACCGAAATGAGGAAAAGTGAATGAAAATTTTATCCTTGTGAATTTATACTGTATGAATTTAATAAGGATTTCCTACGCGCATCAATCACTTGTAAGGGAATTGTAAGGATCTTTCAAATGAAAGTGTTAGGATTGTTATATTTTGTCCCTTCTCTCAGAGTGAGGAAACTTGTCGACTTTTAGCCGATTCAGCAATTTTGAACTTATGTTGAATTAATTAAATAGAAAAAGTGGAATGTGATCAGGAAACAAGGGAATATTTTAGAATGAAATTAATATGAGTAAAATTAAATTGACAACTAGGAAATTAAGTTTCAGTTAGATTTTATGATTTAATTAGATTATATATTTTTATATAATAATAGAAATATTTATCGCTGTATTTTTGTTTTGCCTTTTTCTTCTTATTCTAAGTAACCTAAATCTGGACTACTAAAAACAATCATCATCAATCAATCCTAACCATTCATAAACTTCAGCAAACGTATTGAACATATATATATGCATATTTTTAAAAAAACAGCATTACTGAAATGTACTTAATTTTAGTAAAAATAAACTTCTGTTGTCTTGAATTCCAATCCACTTCAGAGTTTACCACGAAAACAAATTATCCAAGATGAAGTTCAAAATTGCCAATTCTCTACTCAAAACAACCTATTAGCATTCAGAACTACTCAGGTTTTTAACATCTCCAAGAATACGTTGGTTTGTGCAGATTCATTTAAATTCAATTCAACGAAGTGAATGAATTTGATTAATGGAGCATGTTTTCGCATATAAATTTCACAGGAAAGAAAAAAATATTCATTTTTGTTAAAACTTTTACTAGAAATTTGAAGTAATATTTATGGGGGGAAAGTAATACGCTTTTTCATAAAATTCCAAATCAAATTATGCCAAAATTTAGCTTTAAAATCTTTAGTTACAACATTATAGAAAACGAAAATCCAAGTGATGATTGGAAATAATTTTGAAGTATAGTCCTGTAGCAAGAAAAAAGTAGAAATGAAATCAAAGCAGGAAACGGAGAATTTTTTTAATCAAAGATATTTCTCGAGTACTTTCCTTGAAATATTATTGTTTAATACCAATTACCTTGTTCCAGGATTGTGTTTCAGTCTTTCGTACATAAATATTTAGAGGTTACAAAGAACTTCAGGCTGAATGCCTTTTTTCGGTACTTTCCAAAAGGCTGGAAAAAAATTAGAACAAGTCTTCTGTAAATAAAAAATTATTTAAAAACAAAAAAAATTTTTTTAAGGAATTAAAAATTTAAATTGTTCCTTAAACTAAAGTGTTGGTGCATTTTCAGATTTTTCAACTTTTTTTTGCAAAAATAACGAAAAATAAAGAAAAATACATTTAATATTACACTTAAAAATATAAAAAAAAACTTCATATAATACTAAACCTAGTAATTTCTGCTATTGTTGTTTCGAAAATGCCATTTCTTCATAGTATAGGAAATAATAAGAAAAGAAAATGATATATTCTCATTCTATCTTACTCATGCTAAGATACAGGAACCTGTATTACAGGTATGCACTAAATAATTTGACGAATAATCTATAGTAAAAATTCCAGTTGGAAACAATTTAATTTTTTTTTAATAAATATCAAATTAGAAAGTGTATTTATTAAATCAATATTCTAAGAGTCCACGGGTTTTTTTTTATTTTGTCTTTTATAAAAAATTTATGTTTAATAATTATTTAAATTCATATTTAGCAACTATAAAATTAGTTTTTTTTCCAGATATTTTATTTATTATAACGTTTTAAACCTTCAATGTGAAATATTAAAAATGAGATAATAAAGCAAAAATGTAGCTCATTAGCATGATCGCATTCTCATCGATAACAGAAGCATATTGGGTTTTCAGTCGATTGCTTACAATTTTATTAAACATGTTTCTTCTAAACTTTTTATGTCTCTGTATCAAAATTTAAATGTCTAATGTAATCTGCTTTAGATTCGAGAATCGGTTTCAATTAAAATCCCTCAAGAAGCATATTTTTAATATTAGAATGAAGTTAGGTTATTTTATAAGTCAGAAATCATGGTACTCTTTGACAAAGTTAAGAAGTTATCAATATTATAAAGATATTATGTTCACTATTTAATCTTTTTTAATTAAATTTACTATCGGGAGAACGTATATTTTTATATTCTTTCCTTCAAAAAAAGAATGTTGAATAGATAAATTAAATATACCTAACAAATGCATTAAATTAAGCAAAAATTTAATTTGTATAATATATAGCCCCATATCAGATCCATTTTTATTTATTTTTCAAAGTATAGTGAGGATTTAACATTATTAATTCGATGCTTCAATTTCACCCAAAGAAGTAAGTGGAAAAGGCAATTTATTCATAACAGAACCTCCTCAGGTATAATATTACAGCATACATTGCCGAATATAAAAAACAATAACAATGTTAAACAAAATGAAAACTTTTGAATTCAATAGAGTCTATATATCTATTACGTTCATATTATCTTTCACTTTTCTGAGAAAATCACAAGTTATTTTGTTAAAAATATATTCAAGATATCAGATTCATATATAAAATATATGGCATATCCTGACACTATAAATCCCATCATTTTACCGATTGGAGATTCCCTAGGATAATTTCCAGACGACATTCATGTATGTCCCCCAATAAAAGTAAAAAATTCAAACATAAATGACAGAATGCGTAAATCATATCCTGACATAAGAAAGTTGTAGTTTTGGTGCAAATACGTGTACATATTTATTCTACTTTAAGCTAAGTCAAAAGATATAACTTAGATCTAAGAAACAACATGTAAAAGTTTTTAAGTAAAAAAAATTAAGTTTAAAATATTTTTTATGATGATATTTAACATTTTTTTTTTTATATTTGCAAGAACATGATTTAATATTTGATTAAATTTCGTTTTGTACTCTTGACGTCATCTAGTAGATTTATAAAGATCAAAAGGAACAAATAATAAAAATTAATTAAATTGCGCGTCTTAGAAAAATAATAAAGACTTTTATCAAAGTCAGCCACTAACTTAATATATTCTTTTAATAAACTGAATATACCGTTTTATTAATATGATGGTCAGAAAAATAAATTTTAAAATTGCCAGAGGATTTGAAGCAAAATAGAAATTTCATAACAAATATACAGAATAAAATACAAATGGAAATCAATTATGGTGCCATTTGTGATGATTCAGTATAATTCCTTCAATTTAAAAATGATCTCAAGCATTCCTCTGAAAATATATTTTTGGAACCTCTTATCTAAGTGCTATATCGAATCTATGCACGTATAGCGCATGACTTACTCTATTTTTAGACTCTTCATTGAAATCAATTTTTGAAGGGCATGTGGTTTTAGTTTTTCGTATTTCTATCTCATTAAAAACTATACATTGATTATCAAAAGGTTATTTTTTAAGTAAATGTGGACAACTGTTCTGCATTCTTTAGGAAAGGCAATTATTCGAAGATAATCTCGACATAAAACAAAATCTGCGCTGTTAGATCTGTTACAAATTTCCTCTATAAGGAAAATATTAATTCCAGAGTTTTAAATATTTTTGTGCTGCATTTTTTAATGGTACTGTTATCGAGACTATTTGAAATGAATTTTTTTTTTCAATTGAACCCTTTTCTTCACTATGATTCAGTTAATAGTTTATTGTCTTAAAAGCACACAAATCAAACATATCAAACGTAATTAGAGGTACATATTTAATTTTGATTTTATTTCTCAATAAAAAATTCATCATATGAAATAAAATTTAACGTATCTTTTAATATTTAAACATTCATAAATATAAAAAAAATTCATTGAAATTTTTCCAAGAGCATTATTCTATCTATTGACAAACAGGAGGACATACAACATCCTGAACAAATACACATACGATTTACCAAAGAAAAGAACAAGGTAAATACATTAAAAAGAGGGAAACAATATACTAAAGTGTACCCAGAAATAAAAAGGTAATATATTGACTAGAACACGCTAATACAACTTATAATTTCCTTATTAGGACTTTTACCATCGTAGTTATTCTGTAGTACCAATCTTGTAATTTTAAAGCCCCTGCTACTCCTATGTGGTTGTCCAGACATAGGAGTAGACCGTCTTTCTCATGATCTGGGCGTCCCGCGTTCGCGTCCCGGTTCGATCATGGTTGCTCTTCTTCTATGTTTAATATGTGACATATACATATGTGTCCCCCTTTGACGGGGTTGTGACTGTGACGCATGGAGTATTTATATCACACTCTTGGCGTTACTTTAAAAAAAAGAGGAACTCACTCAGCTTAATTAGCGGCTTGTAAAGCACCATAAGATACAACTCTCAGAAATATCTAATAGTGATAATAAAATAATGCAAAAAATAATTGTCTGTTTTTTTCTTTTAATTAAAATATGTAATTTTACTTAATTGAGTATGTGGTATATGGATTAAGCACTATATTGATTATGGGATTAAGATGATATCATAAATACAGTAATTAATAAAATAATGGAGGGAAATGATTGTATCATCTTATAAATAGAACAAAAATTGTAAAAATGACATTGAGTATAAAATTGAAACAATTACGTAGACAAAAATGCGTCCAACATAAAAAGGAGCTATAATTAACAGCTTTCCATCAAATCAATCAATAAGCTAAGCCGATCGCTTAGTTGCAAAATCGCATCAATGAATTTATGATAAATGTTGACAATTTAAACAGTAATGATATCATTAAGTAACGTGTTTAAAGTGACCCATCTCTCCGTTTAGTTCAAGCCAGTTTAATTAATTTTTAATCCAACATCCAATGTATTACTTCCCTCAGAGGAAGCTATCTATCTCCCTTTCCAATAAATTTTCCTAGAAAACCGGTTTCAGGACAAACCTCATGTTGAGTTCATTTTGTAAATTGTGCAGAAATAAACACAGAAGATATCTAAACTTCTTAGGTGCAATTGTATTAGCTCTAGGACTATGCTAACGGTGAAACCACAAAATTATTTGCTTCTGTTTCCAGATATGTGATTCAATACTTTTCATGCCCATTATACGACTCGCTTTCGGTTCCTTATTGCTAGATAAAATTTAACTGCATTTGAAATATATTTTGCATCTGATTTGTAAGTCACAGAGCCAAAAAAATAAGTTTATTTTAGATATTTATTTATTCAAATTATTTTAAATATCTTGAACATATTATAGAGCACTCTAACAAATAAATTACAACAAAAAATCTGTTAGTTATAAATATTTAGCTAGTACAATGTTTTTAAACCTCATTTAGAAAGAAATGTAATAAAAGCATTAACAATGCTATGTAAAAAAATTTATATAAATATATTCCATTCGAGAGTAAGCGAATCAGGGAGCTGTTTCGAAAATCTATAAATATGAGAAAGAAAGTATTGAATAACAGATGCGAACAGAATTAAGAATTTAATTGCACTTACTTTGATTTATAAACATTTTAACGCATATTTAATATAGAATTCTACGTAAGCATATCTGAGAAATTTATAAATTATTTGTTCATTTCTTTTATCAGCTGAAACAAAAATTTACAATTGTTTGCTATTATTCGAAGTAGTATGATGGAGAAATATTTTGACAAATATATGACAAACTATTTTACCAATTAATTATTGCTTTATTTATAAGAGATAAATGTTTAAAGTTATAGATAAAATAGTTATATTGACAAATTTATTAATATTTCATTAGATCATTTCAGTAAAATAATATATTAACAATTATTATATTTTCCTAATAATAAATAACGTTTATGATGTTATAAAATTTTCATAGTATCATAAATTTGTATGTGCATTTAAATATTATAATTTTTAAGTAAACATTTAATAATAAAATTATCTAGATAAGATTCTTATCTAAGATATAATCTAGACCTTTTAATGAATTCCAGAAGTATATTTTAAAACATTCATTATATATTAATTAAGGTTAACATCGACATAACAAAGTTTTTCATCAAACAAAAAAAATTATCAAATGCAAATAATCGTGAAATTGCATGGATAAGATGGAAATTGAAATTCAGTTTATTTTTCACCGAATATTCTTCCTTGATAACTTTTTAAACAAGCTATTTGATAAAGTAAAACCTCAATTTCTTGCTTGGATAGCCCTTTTGATCCGGAAGGGCTCTATTTCTCCTCCAGCGTTCTGTGCTTTTTGCAAGGAATCTTAGCACGTCTCGAAGATATATATTTCAGATATTCGGTTCATATATAACAAGATACGGTATATTCTGACATTCTAAATCCCAAAGCTTTGCCGCTTGGACATTGCCCCAGAAGATTTCCCTGCGAATTTTTCGTATGACATTGACACCACTAAAGAAAAAGCTTTTAAATATAAGTCAGCAGTTGTGTAAATCTCCCAGAGTTCTGAGACAACGTTCCTGACAAGAATTTTTCTACACTCAGATTTCTTGTACCTGTAATAAATATCAAGAAATTTAATTAAACTATGAGCACATTTATTATGTGTTTTATCAAACTGACTGATAATTGTTGCAGATCAATATCGATCTTGATCACTTTCAAATCAATGAGTACTTTTTGAAAAAGCAATTCAATCAATCAATTTGATTATGAAAATTCTATTTTGATAGAAAAATATGAAATTTTTATTTATTTTTAAATATTCTAATGTCATTTCTTTTAAGCACACTAGAAAATAAATACGCTACAAAATTTCTGCTTGAACAATTCAGTATTTTCTATATGGTTAGTATTTTGTGATATGTGATAAAATGAATGTTATAAAGATATTTCAATTTTATGTGTATCGTCATGACTGAAATCAATTTAAAAAAGAATGTGATAATTTTCAAGTGTAAAATAAAGACAAAGAGAATATGATCAATTTCCCTATTCCAAAATAGATACCATAAAATATATTTAGAAGAACTATTATGTGAAATAAAAGTGAAATAGACATTGTCGATCTTTCCCTTCCAAAATAAATATAATAAATCTATTTAAAAGAACTAAACCATGTAATATCTTGGAAATTTTGTCAAGCTGATCATTTTAATTCAATATTCTCAATGAGAAATTTTACGCTTTTACTTTTATTTAATTAACTGCAATCAAGGTATCAAACATAAGAAAATTAAAATAGAAAAAGAAAAAAGACATTAAAACTATTTATTTACTTATTTTAATGTGAATTATAGGTCATGTTAAACACAGATGAACTTTAAAGCAGTTATAGTAAAATTTCTAGTATGGAATTTATTTTTTCTAATGAGACATTAATTTACATAAGTTCATGTTTTATTTCTATAATTAATCGTAAAGTTAGGGAAAAATTAAAAGTTCAAGTCTTACTAATCACATTATCTTTCCACTGAATGGCTATCAACAAATTATATACTTACAACATAGCCCTAATCTATTAAAATCCTATCAAAATTATAATATAAAAAAGAAAAGTAGACAAAGCATTATACGCATAAATAAATATATACACTGAGTGACTAAATTATTATGAACATCCCTTCATTATATTACAGGAACACCTTTAGCCAGTAATACTGCTCGGATTCATGGCATAAATTCAGTGAGATGTTTGTTGGCAGTGGGAGGAATTTGACTCCATATCCTATAAACTGCATTTTCCAGTTTTTCCAGATTGAATGGCACTGGATCTAGTTGATGCCCCGTTCTATCCCATCCGTAAACTTTCAATTGGATTTATATCAGATGATTGCGCAAGCCAACGAAACAGGTAAAAGCACCATTTTCTTCGAACCATCTGACCTTAATCCAGCTATATGACAAGGAGTATTATCCGCCTGAAGATATCAATCCCTATCAGGGTACACAGTTAACAGAACCTGATGTACTTGATCTGCGAGAACACGTAAATACCTTGACCATTCAGAAATTCTTCGACAGTAATCAAAGGACCTATGCAATGCTAAGAAAATATCCTCCAAATCATAATATTGCCCTTACCAGCTTGAATTGTTGTGGCAATGCAGTCGAGGTCCATACTTTCGTATTGTTTTCGGGATTTATTAGACCACATGAGCCTTTTCAAGTTATCTACTGCCCAGTTCTTATCCGCTTTTGAGAACTGGAGACGTCTACTCTTGTTTAAAGCTGACAGCAGATGCTTTCGAGCAAGTTGTCGGCTCCCTTAGCCTATGCGGTGTAATATGCAACATACAGACAATTTAGAGACGTTCGTAGCTGCTCCTTCATTAAAATTATCTGCTATTTGATGTATTGTTGCTCTTCTATTGGAGTGTGGACAACTCTGAAAAGTCTCCTTCTTAAGCATTCAGTAACCTGTAACGACTACAAGATTGACATTGAGACTCGGTTTTCTGCTTGGTAGTCCACTCTCTGAACCCATTAAGAATTGCTGTTTACGAACACTTCACAAGAACAGCCATTTTGCTGTTACTACTTTTTCAGATGCTTCGAGGGCCTATAATAAACCAGCTTTCAAACTTAATTAAGACATTTTTTGTTCATATTCCAGAGCGTAACAGTACAATTTAGGGTTCACTTACCTTACATCCCCTTCGTGTTGCTATCTCCTTCTTTAGTAGTAACACAGTGACGTAATATCTCATTTCGCATAGAGCTGCCAGGTGATCATAATAATTTGGCCACTCAGTGTATGCATCGCAAATCAAAAATAAGTGTAACTAAAATGCAATGCAGGTGGTGAAAAGCGTTAAGAGGCGGGTGAAGAAATAAAACTATTAAGCAGTTATTTAAAAAAAATTTGGAAGATATATTTTTATTTTTGTGTATTGTATGTCATGTATTTGATATGTACATAAATAATTCTGTTTTTCTGAAACTATTTAATATTGATTCATTGGTCTTATTTATCTTTTTGTGTTCAATTTCGAAAGCTATATATTCAAGAATAGTTATTAACTTTTAAGAAAGTCTCCTTGAAAAGGTTGAAGATATTTTTCATGTTATTTCATTTATGATATTTGTTTCCATCTGGAGTTTCAAAATTTGCTTTTAAAATTCTTATTTTATTATTTCTTAGAATATTTATTTTCCTTTTTAGAAGACGTAAACGAAGAAATATTTTTAACCTGTCCATAAAATGAGAAAAGGATTCACTAATTTATTCTGTGCTTTTTTAAATATTTTACCAAATAAAATGTTTCGAGAAATATAAAAAAAGACAGCTTTGATATATAAAAAGACAGCGTTGTCATACAATTAGGACTTTCGTGAATGGAGTGTAATTATTCATTACAATGATCACCATAACTGACATTCCTGAAAATATCACCATTTATTTTCATCGATAAACTCTTATTACTAAAATATTAAAATGACTTCTGAAATTACATTAAAAATATTCAAACTTTTTAATTCTAGATTTTTGTGTGTGTTTTCCAGTAATATGAGTGATTTTTTCCACTGTTGTTTTAATTTTAAAGGAAAAGTTTATTCTATTGATAATAAATTTGAGAGAAATTAATATCCCAGGCTTATAAAAACTCATATTATTGGTTGTAATATTAGTAATTGATTGTGTTGTAAAATAATAATACAGGTAAAAATTTAAGGTGTGAAGGGAAACATTTCAACAAACTATTTTCCCCATGAGATGAGAGCGAGAAATGAACCACTAGGAGGTATCCGTTTCATGAAAAGAAGGAAAAACCAAAAGGACAATGATGTACACTAAAAGCACTTTATTAGCAGGGTATATGTTCCATAAATATGCCGCGAATACAGAAACCGTGTATAAGGAATGGTAATTTATATGGGATTGTAGGGGTTTCGTTCCTAGGTGACAAAATAAAAAAATACATAAAAAATCAATTTAATTGAAGTTTTTAAACATTTTGATTAATTATCTTAAGGCTTAGGAAATAGTTTAAAGAATTTTGTAATTTTCTCTAGCTTGTTAGTTTTTAAAAGCTCCTTCAATTCAGACTGATATGCAGCAGTTGCATTAGCAATTTGCCTCTTAAATATAAGACTTCATTCCATAGACGGATCAATGTTCATAAAGAAATCGCAAAGCTCATTTGCCATTCTTAAACCTTCACTAAGATTTTTCAAATTAAATGTCACATTTCCAGTGCTTGTTGAAACCTCATCTTCAATGGCTGTGTTTTGCAATTCAAACAACTTCTGAATGTCACTTAATTCTATCTGTTCAAACCCATCTCGTCCTATTCCATTCGCGATTTCGGCTATGTTTACAGTCAAGGTTTGAACTTGCACATATTCTTCGTCATTTTCCGCAGTCAGAGCAGGCCACAGTTTTTCCAGCATGACTTCAATGAGCTTGGCTTCAGTTCTTAAAATGATTCTTTTATGTTTACTATGCATTTTGCTATGTCAAATTTCTTCTAGCATTCCGTAACATTCATATCAGTATTACATTCCATATTATCCAATACGATTTTGAAGGTTCGTCTAATGCAGAGATGTCCAAACTACGGCCCGCGGGCCAAACCCGGAACGCCAAGTGATTTTATCCGACCCGCGGAGGGTTTTAAAACATAATGATGTTTTAGCCCAAACCTTTTCATTTTCATAAAGGTATATCGAAAAACTACGTGGCCAACAAAACGGAGTTGTTGTACTTGACCAAACACAAATGTCTATCGCGCTGTTAAGTTATAAGACTAAATAAAAAAATATATTTCGGTAACACAAACATAAAAGAAATTTTATACGCATGTGAATTTTGACGATAAGCAGAGTCTTATTGTTTTGTTGTAAATAAAGCATCAGCAATTTTGAGTAGTTCGCTTAAAGAAGCACTTAAGTATAAATAAACAAATATCGTTTTGATTTCGATAACGTTTTCATGGAATTATTGCACGAGCACAGTAGCGTACCTAGAACTTTATTAAGTGCGTGATTTTCTGATTTGGACATGAATTCAAAAGAAATTCGGCTGTTCCAAAATCCATTTGATTGCAACGTTGCTGAAATTTCAAGCCAGCTTCAAATAGAAATTATTGATATTCAAGCAAACGAACAAATCAAGGACAAATACAAGGAAGGAAACTTAATAGATTTTTATAAATATTTGGATGCAAAAGAGTTTCCAAATTTGAAGAAATTTGCTCGTAAATTCATTTCAATGTTTGGAACTACTTACGTGTCGAACAAACTTTTTCTCGAATGAAGTATCTCAAATCAAAATATAGAGCAAATTTATCTGATGATCATTTGCAGTCATTGCTTATGATTTGTGTAGCAAATTTTGATTCCAACTATAAAGACATTCTTCAACAACAAAAAAAACAGTTTCATCATTCGCATTAGAAGTTGCATGAAAATATTTCAATTTATATAAAATAATTATATAATTATACATTGTTTGTTTAGTATTTTGTACTTTCAAGTTACAATAAAATAGTATTAATTAATAGTATTAAATGCTACTTTATTCATAATGATATTTTTCAATTTGTATATACATGTGGCCCGTATAACATGGATCTAATTTCGATCCGGCCCGTGCCGCGAAAAGTTTGGACACCTCTGGTCTAATGTAATAGATATCCAAGGCTTGGATTATTTCTTGGTTCATAGGTTGGTGCAAAGCTGTCGTGTTAGGAGGTAAAAATGTCACTTTTATATTTGGATGCACAGTTTCAAGTTCGCGAGGATGACCTGTTGCATTTTCCAAAACTAGAAGTGCTTTAAAGTCTAAATTCTTTTTTTAAAAATAATTTTCAACTTCAGAAACAAAACAATTCCATAACCAGTCCCAAAAAATAGCGCTTGTAACCCACTCTTTCTTATTAGCACGCCAAAACACAGGCAGGTTGAATAAAGAAGCAGCGAATAAAGATATTTTTAGTGGCGAATATAGGAATTGGGTAGTCTTTTTTTAATCTGCGAATAAGGAGCTTTTAATGTAAGTTTTTAGTGTTTGTAATACAGGCATATATATATAACTATAAAGTACCATTTGAAAACTTATTGTTATCTCTTGCTTGAATTCATCTTTTTCTAATTTTAATTTAAGGCAAATGGAAGAAAGAAATGCCGTAATTCTACAGTCAACTAAGAGAAATTGAAGAAATCATTGAAGAATTGTTGATGCGCACTTTAGTCGAACGCCATTTTACATTTAAAAGAACATTTTGCTCCTTAATTAAGGCTGATGAATGAAAAACAAATCTGATATTTTTAAATTAGCCTCTGGCATCATGGATGTGAAACAAAGTCACTAAAAATTGCACATATTTCCATCTGTCTTTTATATGAATACACATAAACTTTACAAACCTTTATCAGACCTTAAAAGCCATTTTCATTGTTTTTACATGCTTTGTTACCAAGATATGTTTTGACATTCTCTTTCAAAAAGGCTTTGTATTGTATAATGTTAATTAACAGAGCAAAAAAAGTCTCAGACAATAACTGCAAGTATTTCTTTTTTTGTCCCTTTCATTTTATTTTCATTTTACATACACCGCCTCTTCACTTTTGAATATTTTTTTTCCTATACTCTATGCTACATCATTTACTGTTCTTTTTAAATCCTCAAAAAGTGTTTTCTTTCAGACGAAAGATTTTAGACCAACTAGTGATATAAAAAAATCAACCATTAACTTTTTTTGTTTCTGCGGATTTTTTAAACCTAAAGCATTGCGGGAATTCGGAAAATGGTTTGTTCCTTCATGAGAGCAATTGCATAAGTTTTAAAGCATTAATTGATCTTTGCAACTGTGTGAATAGACTTAAATAGACAATTGAGAATAAAGTCAAATTATAAATATTAACATTCTAGGTAATAAATTTTGAAATTTCTTAATTTCCACAGATAAAGAAAAGCAAAACATGTCCAAAATTAATAAAATCTAACCAATGTTAACCCTTAATTGTTTACGTAATGTCTATGAGAACGTTAATCCTGGACTTTCAGTCACCCTATTCTATTTTTAGCTCAGTTGAATGGATTGATCCTGTATTTTCTATTCTGTGACCTTCATTGCAAGTGCTCTTTCTCAACCGGTTTCATCGATTGTTTTTTTTTAATAATTCATTTATTTCTTTGAGCGTGGTCTCTAAGATCGCACTCCCTGTTTGTGTCTCAATGGTAAAAAAGCCTTTTAGATGGTGCTAAAAGGTTTCGAAATATCCAATTTACTGATCATACAATGTAGTGCTCCAGATACTTTTAATCGAATTAGACAGTGATTTTAGTGATAAGGATAATTGTACAGAAGAATTTTTTTTTTCTTTTGTTGAAATTTCGCATTCAACTGATTCTGATTTGCATGCTCAAATTTAATTAGTTTTTCTAGTGATAATGTATTTTGAAAAATTTATAAAATATATTAATATTCCAGGAGAAATATATATAGAATTTATAGGTTAGTTTTTACAATATTTCTTAATCTGTATGTTTAAAATGCCCTCAAAAACTGTACCATATAAGTAATACAAGAAGATAAGAAAATGGCAAGTTTTACCTGATGCCATTTTTTTCATATAATTGTTTAATTTTACATCATATATTTTCGGTATAATTTTATATGTTAGAAAAATAAATATGGTTTAAAAAGTGTAAAGTAATATGTTTTTTTCAAGAGTATTATTTATTATAACATGTAATCTTATACTATAATACGAGGAATGGTTGCCAAGTCGAAAATCGCCCCAGAATTAATAAACTCCGGTAAAATTGGGGGTCTGGGGTTTTTGGCCACGAGGAATCGATTGGCACCGGTTTTGAAGCGCTATGGTTGAGCAGTTTGGAGTTACAGATAGGATAGTTTCAAACTTTATTAGTTCGCCATAATGGCTAATAGGTTTCAAGCTGTAACGTGCTGCCATCTATAGCCAATATGGCGAACTAATAAAGTTTTCAGAAGATGATCCGGAACTCAAGGAACTGATCTCGAAATGGATGATCCATAACCCGTGTGGTGATATGAACCCAAACGCTCCGTGCATGGTCAGCAAACATGGAAGAGACCAGTGCAGATGGGGATTTCCAATGGAACATCAAGACATGACATCGCTGGTGGACGATGAAAAGCCGAGGTTTAACCGGTTATCTTTTCACCAATGGTTTCACAAATTTTCTTATGGCATGTATTGTTTTGATAAATCACAATTGAAAATTTAAATCTTTGAGTTAGCTTCGATACCTGTTTTCTCCGAGCGGAGCTCGGTCACCCGCTGGTTTAAGAATAATTTGTATGCTCCAACGCATTTATTTTTCAGTGATAATATATTATTAAAATTTTAAAACATATCAATACACTAAGAAAAATATCTGCAAAATATATTGCCAATTTTTCATTAGAAAATTCAAGTTGAGTGTAAATGAAATGCGGTCTTGTTGACCCGACCTATCCTGTTACGTCTCAAAGTATCACATCCCCATTTGAGGGTCAATTAAAATATTCTGAAGTGGATATTTTTTCTAGGAGTACAAGAATGGACTTGAAAAAATTACAGAAAAATAATAGAATTGTAAGAATTTATCTTATTGTAAGAATAGACTTGCAACAGACAATTGAGAATAGCCTTACAACGACTTTTTAAAAATTATTTTATGATTTACTTAGAAATTTATTTGATTTAGACATATACCATTCTTTTTCCTATACTATAGCCTCATATATTTATGATTGCTTGAGAACAGATGTTATTTTTTTTGTTTAAATTGCATTTGATAATTCTTTGATTGCAAAATAAAATGTACCGATTGTCGAAGAAGAGGACATGAGAAGAAAGTACACTACTGTATAATAGTATAGATGTTTATAGTCAAAAGAGTATTGTTTGCAAAAAAATAAATATCCATACGGTACAGTAAAAATTGACTTCTTAAAAAGCATTTTACGCTTTCCCAAAATCAGTAAATATATATACATATATATAGATATTTCTTTATTTCCTCACAACTACGATGCTAAATATTTCATACTTCACTCGTTAAAAAAATTGTTTTAAAACATTAATTAACTGACCAAAGATTTCTCTAAGATAATGACTATTGGTTAGTTTTTTCTATTCATCGTTGGTTAATTTTTAATTACGG
>JAPMOQ010059172.1:0-23205 GCA_026543055.1 Argiope trifasciata | reverse complement strand
AATTAGCAGCCTAATGATATCAGCAACAAAACAATTAAGAATGTTTCAGAAGAAGTTAGCTTTGTCAATTTCTTTTAAATTCAATTGCCATATGTAATGAACTATTATTATTATTCACACATAATTGATTTAAGGACAGTTAACTATCCGTAAGCTTTTATTTACAGTTGAGAAATTTCAAAAGCTTATTAATCCATCACAAAAAAAATCGTAAATTTGAAAATGAATATAAATGCATATAAAAATTTATTCTTTTTAATATACAAAAATGAACATGCTGCATTTTATCATCTATTCTTGCCATTTCAGATGATTAAAGTATTATTACATCTTTCACATGACTTATTCTATGCGCTAGTAGAAAAGTATCGATAGATGTCAATCCATGCCAAATTCAAAACTGTATTCATTCGTAATAAAGTTATAAACTAAAATTGTTTGAATTTTTTTAAATCTCTCTTTGGATTAGGCTGCTGAAATGATATCATTATTAAAAAAAAATAACATGCAAACCATTAAACAAATTCCGCATTTTGCTTATTACTCTTTAAAGCAACAGTATCATTATGCGATAGGCATTTCAATTTTAATACAATCAAAAAATTTTCCTAAAGGCCTTATCACACGGTGAAATTTCGCCAACACTTTTACGCTTCTACCCTCAAAAACCGGTCAAGCAAGTTTCATAATCGACCACTTTTTCTAACCAGTTCGAAAATATCATCGAAAATATTGTCCGCAAATGAAATTCAACCAATCATGTGAAACTTTGAAGTGACGTCACTTTCGCTGTCGTTTGCTGACGGAAAGTGTCGAAGATATTTTGCCGTGTGATAAGGCCTTAAAAAACCTCTTTTAGTCGATTTACTTAAATTAGGATTTATAGATTATTAATTGTTGATAGGTTTTATTTTACATCTGATATATTATCAGAAATTTCAAATGCTTATTTATTCAATGGAAATAAAAATAATCCTAAATTTTCAAATTGAATTAAAATTATACAAATATTCTTAAATCTATAATTCTTTTTTTCTTTCAAGAAAATGAACCCTTACTTATCTAACTTCGTCATTTCAAATGGTTTCAACATTTTTATAACATTAAAATGACTTATTGTATGTCATAGAAGAAATGTACTGATGGAGACACATCAGCTCGGATTTCTAGTTGAATACCTGTTGTAATGAATTCACTATGAGTGATTGATTAATGGAGGACTGAAATCTAAAATGGAATAAGCATTTTCAAAAATGGAATCTATCTGAGTTACCTATTCAGAAAACCTTTAGAATCTTTTTCTCTAGTATTACTGCAATTATGTAATCAGCACCTTAATGATAGCAAAGAACAGCGAGGAAAGAATGTTTTGGGGAAAATATTCTGTTGACCTTAAAAAGCAAATTAATTAATATTAATTATCATCTTAAAGAATTTAATTAATATTAATTACTTAAATTTAATCTTAAATGAATTTCATTTATGCTTAAATACATATTTTGAAATATTAGGACTATTAATTACTTCTATAATATTATTTTAATAATTGTATAATATATAATGTTAAATCATGCAATAATAATCTGTAAGTTAAAAAGCAAATAGCATCATCAGGATATTTCATCGCAGACCATTTAAGAGTTATCAACATTTTGATAAAGCTATCTTCATAGTTTCATTAAGCAAGTTCACGGGAAAAAAACTTCTAGTAAGGGGTCTAAAACGTAAAGAAAATATCTATTTAATCCCTCTAAATATCTAATTTACATCCCTAAATATCTAATTTACATCCCTAAATATCTAATTTACATCCCTCTCAAAGGGGATTAGATATCTTAAAACTAATGAAATTGCCAATTTTTGAGTTTTGTGTTAGTAATTATCTCTGGGCCTTTCAATGAATATTTTGAAATTTTCAAAAAGATCGGACAGATATTTTGCTAGACACGAATTAATTTTGGCAAGCATATCATCAAGCGGCAGTCCCAGTTCAAATGTATTGTTTAATATTTTTGCTATTAAAGTACCTTATTGTTACCTCGGGATATAATGACTCACATTTTTAAAATTTTTATTCCTTATTTATTTATAATATGTCTGTATCTTTCATAATTAAAATAGTCTTCATTTTTGTCCATTATTTTGGATTATTAAAAAAATAAAATAAGTTCATTTCTGTATTTTTAATCTTAGCTTTCTGTCTATTTTTTTATTGTCTTAAGTAATAAAACTTTTTTCTAATGACAACATCTCATTAAAATACTGTTGTATTTTCAAATGTTTTAATATGTGAATAGATCATCCATCAATTTTATTGATTTACTATCATGTTAACAGGTTCATGAATTTCGGAACTAAATATTTCTGAACACGTTATTAAATGAACTGCTTTAAAGAAAAAAGTATTTAAAATGTATTCCTTGTGGTTTTGTGTAGGTAGGAACTGTTAATACATTAAAAAACCAGTTATGAAGAATGAATTGTGTATTAGATCGCACTGCAGTGACTTCTTTTCCTTAAAGCTGAAAATATCTTATTTATTTGATTATTTATAAAAACATTACATACAGTTACAAATTCTGTACAGAGTGAAAATAAAAGGTGAATAGAAATAAAAATTATATTGACGTATATATTTTGCATCCTCTTGTTGTAGAAGGAATTTAAACATCCAAAAGGGGTTGACTGTCAAATAGTTTGGTGACTTCTGATTTCGAATAAGGCGTAAAGGATTTAATACTTAATATTAAATATAAACCTTCTCCCAATACCATCAAAAAACTCATTTATCCTTTGAAATAAAACTTTTATTACCAAAAACACACACATGCACTTTAAAGAAATGTTGCTATTTAGCTTTAAGAGCTGGCATGAATGTCAGATGTGATTATTTCTGCTATTCTTCTTTAAAACGAAACAATGCTATGTTCTATTAAAACTTTCCTTACTAAATCATTTACTCGTGAACTTAACCTGTCACTATACTTACACACTGATCCTCATCCCATGCAGCTATCTCTTTTCTACATTATCGCGTCCTTTTTTTATATAAAAACGTCGCCCCCTTTACTTCACTTTATCGTCTTTCTTTTTACTATCAGTTTGGCTTCAAGTTTATGATTCAAAGTTACCGTCATCTTTTAAAGGTGGAAGGATTTTTACTTCTAACACTAGCTAAAAGCTTTGACTTGATACTGTCCAAGAAAGCAATTCAGGTAAGTAAGGATCTAGCTTCACGATTCTCTACGATTTATTTTTTCGCGCTCTAAAAAAGATGAAGAAGGAGAATTTTTACGAACTCCTCCATCAATAACTTAGAGAGAAAATAGGTTTTTTTCCTTACAGTTTTCGCTTGGCTGTTTAGTTCTTTATAGCCGACTGGTTTATGTATGTTTGACAGCAGGTCGTTCATCATGCACTTTTAAGTTCATTGCTTTTGGTATCCTTATGAGGAAAAATTATTTTACCTAATGCATTTTCTTTAATCAAAAAGTCGAATGATGAAGGTTTTCAAGTGAGAGAATTGACAAAAGACATGAATGTTATTCGAGAGTATCATGAAGTTGCATTTATAGAAATTAAAAATAAAAGTATAATGAATTCAAAACAATTATTCATTTTTAGTTTTTAACTCAGAAGCACATAATTGCTTATACTTATTATTTTAATTATATATACATATACATATACATATATATATATATATATATATATATACACACTTAAGTAAGTAATAGCTCTGTGTTGTTGAAAAGGAGTTTAAGCATTATTGAACGGATAACTATCAAATAATTTTAGATTTCTGGCTTCAAATAAGGTCTAAAAAATTGATTGTTTAGCTTTTCGTTGTCCACTGATTTACGTATTTTTGACAGCAAGCGCTTCATCATGCACTTTTAAGCACTTTGCTTTTAGTGTCCTTATGAGGAAAAATAATATTACCTAATGCATTTTTTTCCCCAACTAAAGTCGAAACAACAGAAAATGAAAAGAAGGCATCCATGTTATTAGAGAATATTGTGAAGCTGTCTTTTTCGAATTTTAAAATAAAATTCCAGTGAAGTCAAATAATTATTCATTTTTAGTTCTACAATCTGTAACACCCAAATGTTTATAAATATTACTTTTACTTTTGAATAAGTTTATGTGAGTAAGCAAGCAATTATTACTTATTTCTAATTATTTTTAAAAAGTTGTTTAAGCACCCGAAATCGTTTGATTGTGGAATAATTTGGTGATTTCTGATTGATAAGGTATAAAAAAAAAAGATTGTTTATCGTTTCGTAGAAAACTAGTTTATGTGTGTTTGAACAGCCGATCGTTCATCATGCACTTTTAACTCACTTTTTGTTGCTCTTATGAAGATAAATTATTTTACATAATTAATTTTTTTCATCAAAAGGAAGAAAGTTTTCGAGTCAGAAAATGGACAAAAGACATTAATTTAATTCGAGAGTATTATGAAGCTGCCTTTAAAAGATTTTAGAATAAAACTATAATAAAGTCAAAACCATTATTCATTTTTTTTGTTTTGAAATCAGTAACATTCAAATGCTTATAATTATTATTTACATTTTTAATAAATGTAAATAAGTAATTATTGCTTACTTCTTTTTGTAAAAAGGAGTTTAAGCATCTGGAAAAAGGATGGCTATCAACTAATTCGGTGATTTCTGAATTGTAAGGATGTAAAAAATTGTTTTTTTTTCCTTCTTTATATCCGACTGGTTACATATGCTTGACAGCAGGTCCTTAGTCCTGAACTATTAAAGTAATTGCCTTTGGTGTCCTTGTGAAGAAAATTTATTTTGCTGAAGGCATTTTTAAAAATCAAAATCTAATATACATGGTTTTAACTTTCAGAAAATAGACGAAAGACATTAGTGTTATTCGAGAGCATAATAAAATTACCTTTATCGAATTCTAAAATATGCGTATAATGAAGTCAGAAGCATTAATGATTTCGTTTTGCAATCAGTAACACTCAAATACTTATAATTATTATCCATTTTAATATAAACAATAATTACTTATCTGATCTAGTTTTTTTATAATGGGAATTTAAGAAAATTCTCAATCCCGGAATGCAAACATCACTAGTGTAACATTTCATTAAAAATACTGGGTCTTTTTTATTCCTGCTCAAAAGTTAGATCAATTAAATATTGTGCATTATTTTAAAATGCAGAAATTTAATATGAAAAAAACTTTTGCTTATTTTACTGTTTACATGCTGTATGTTACTGGTTACCTGATATTTTATTCCTAATTTTTAAAGTGCATCCAATTAATTTATTTACAAACATTTATTAAATTTATTTTCTTCTCATACATGATGAATTTTTTGAGCATACTTGAATTGGTTCTTGATTTACATTCATAAGATTAAAAAAAAACTATTTGTTTTCTGATGATATACCTTTCATCAGTATCATCGAATCATCTAGCGAAAGAGGTTTGGCAAGAAAAATTTGAATAATTTAATTCTCAAACTTTTTTAGCACAACCACTTTCTAACAATGCCATCACAAGCCATTATTGTATTCTCTTGCTATGTGTGGAGGTTAGGATCCTTGAATGCAGCACTCCGTGGAATCCCCTCAACTAGTCACACTACGTCATAAATTGATATATGGTACTTACTTTCTTAGAAGAATTTCGACCGATTATTTCAAACGATTCTATAAATATTCTTTGTGTCTGATGTATTTAAAATCAAATGTTGTTAATTAATCGATCTTTTGGATTCACTCTGAAGTACTTTTAAATTAAAAGAAAACAGAATAAAGGAAATAAAAAATTTCTAATCTGCATTGCATTACCACAACTGGAGTAAGAAAATCAGACATGTGGGTTACGCCAACTGGCCTTGAAAAATCACGAAGCGCCTCTTTCAGAAGCTGGTAGTGAATCCAACCCTAACGCTGATTGACTGTTGGTTTAACTCTTAAAACTCGGCATTCATAGAAGGTGATTGGCAAACAAAATCATATAGGTTTAAAAATTGATCATTGATCAATTCGCCATTCATCATTTATGTTTTTGTCTTCGATATTACTAACGTAAAATGGATAACACGTGCAAATTCTGTAACGTGCATTAAAAAAAAAATAAACATTTGTGTTTCGTGCATAAACAACCGTCCAAATCGTATTGCTAAATAACCAATGAGCGTTAAGATTGACTCATCCCAGCTTCGGATGCAGCCGCCTGTAAAGTTTGCTCGTGATTGTTGTGACATCAACTGTTTTTGCGAGTGATGGCAACTGTGTTTTCATTTAAATTAAAAGTTTAAAAATTATGTGCATGCAAAAGCTATCTCAATCTTGATCAATAAATAAAATGGATTTTATCTAATTTTAAAGAAAAATTGACTTGATTTCCTATTTCTTTTTACTTTGGATATACAATGTAAAAACTTGTGTTTTACGTTAATTGTGTATTTTCGTTATAAAATTGTATTTATGTCATAAATACAATATGCTTATACTTTTAAATATATTGTTTTTAGGCTACATTTATTATTATTTTTTTTTGTCTTTTCATAATTTGATAGATTTTTGTAGTTCCTCATTTTGAAGTATTACTGACTATTTTTGATTCTGTGAAATTCTTTAATAACACATTGTAAAAGAAATCACAGTTTAATGAACAAAAATTTATTTCAAACAAAAAATACTCATAAAAAATGTATTTCACTGAAAGAAATCTAGTACTCTGAAGAAAAACATTAATTTAAAACCATTTCATCCTGTAATAAAAAACGACTGCTTTAAATAGTAAGAAAAAAGTCATGACTTGATAGTAAAAAGATGGAATTTATGCAAATGAGGGACTCCTAGATAATTGCTTACTCAGGTTTACCTCCCTCAAAAAAGGAATAAAATACGAAGTTAAAAACAAAAACAAATTTCAAAACAAAAATTTTCTTCAGTACTAAGAAAAATTTAAATTCAAAACAGAAATGAAAAATTAACGAGGTAAAAGAAGGCCACAGACAAAGGAAGGAGACTGGAATAATAAGAACCATTTGCTGAAACAAGATATTCCTCGATTTATTTGGAAAAGAATAAAAAAAAAAGTTAGATGAACAAAACAGCCGAGGGGTAAAACATCAATTTGAAGCATCTTCCAATGTCAAATAATAATGACTCCATTAAGGTAACAGTACCATGGCTGGGTTACAAAGCGGAATTGTGCCCCGGGTTGAACTTCTTTAATCACTTCGTTGTGTCTTCGACGAAATGGAAGTCAGGAAATTGCAATGGTGGTGCGGATTCCTTTTTATTTGTTTCCAAGAATTGTGAAACAAAGATGGATGATCTGGAATAATTATTTTGCTTCTTCTTTCATTCCAGTGAAATTAATGCTCAGAAATTATTTTCTTCCCATCTCTCTCATTCTTAAAAATCTTCGACTTTTGTTGTGTTGAGGATTGTCTATTCAGATAGAAGTGATTAAAACTGTGTTATTGGAATGATTCTATTTTTGATTGAAGATTATTTTAATGACTGAAATCTTAAATTTCATAAAATAAAAATAAAAATTTGGAAATTGTGCTTATAGTTTGCAAGATTGCGTCTTTCCTTGAGATATTACGAAAATTGTAGTTACCTTAAAACTTATTATCTCAAATATGTCAGTTGAGATTTTGTTTCAGAATAAGAATCTTCACCATCAACAGTATGTTATTTTGTAAATGTAAATATTCATTGTTTGCTATGTTATAGGTTGCAATTTAACAATTTCTTTCATTTTCAATAAAATTACAGATGCGTTTTGCAGCTTAAATTCTTGTATGTTTTTGTATAGTTATGAAAATATTTAAAGCATATATCATTCTTAGAGCAGATTTTAACATTAATAAGTATAGAGATTTTAGCACTGTGATAAAACTATCATAAATAGCTGCTCAGATTTTTAAAAAACTACCACCAAAAATTCCAAAAGGAAGTATACCCTGACATACCTCCTTTAATTTTTTTTGCAACCTAGCTTAAATTGGCTGTTCCGACCCTCCCGAAGGCACTTGAATGACTGGACCACAGCAACAGCAATGCTGGCTGGAACTGTGCTTGAGGCCTAAGAATTATTTCCGGACATGGGAAAGCAGCGTAAGAATGAATACTCTCAGAAAGTATACTCTTTCATTGAAGGAAGAGGAAAACTACCGCATTTTTCTCCATCCACCAAAGTAGCGAGTACAACCACCATACCAGAAGATTTTCACCCTCAATGACGAAGTCTATCAAGTGAGAGTTTTTACCATCTTTTGTGTAACAGAAATACGATTAGACTTCCAAGGAATTTTACCATCTTATTCATTGTGCCTTTCAGGGACTTTATTCATTAAAATGAACGTTTCACAGAAAAAAAGCAAACATTATTTTATGATGAAAAGTAACTTATTAAGTGCATGTTTTAAAAATAATAGCAACACCTGATAATCAATCGTTATAAGAAATGATAGTATCTTCAATTCATCAGTTAAAGAAATAGCATTCATATTTCTTATTTTCATCTGATTTATAAAAATATGACTTATTCAATATCGTATTTTTTCCCTTTATTTTCAATGAAAACAAAATTCAATTCTTCCCTATAAAAATGTCTTTCTTTAAACAAAAAGTTAAGTCAAGATGATTTAAAATTTGCAATTACATACAATCAATTTTTAGTAGGTGGAAATTATGCATCTAAGTCAAATTAATATTTCATTGCATTTCTCTGATAAAAAACTTATAGTGGAATTTTTTAGTTAAATACATATTTAAATATCATAATTATCACCAATATGTCAATATTTAAATAAATATAATCATCACCAATATGTTTCTGACGATCTCACGCATATTGCTTGAAAATTAAATTGACATCCTTTATAGCAAAAATTCAAAATCTTTAATGTATTATTGCTATTAAAATTTAACTATTTTTAGAATAATAGGTGAATAATATTTTTTCATTCTTATTCAATTCATTGCTGTTGATATGATTTACTTATTTATTTATAAAAGATACCTTAAGGTGCAAAATTTATATTTTGCTAGTTGCATGTATCAAGGTCAGCAATATGTTAAAGTATCCTTCAAGAATTTCGTTTGTAAATTTATAATTGTATACATATTATTTACAGCAATAATTGAAAAGATGCGAAATTTTTTAAAATTATTTGTCTTGTCAAATTATGTTACGTAGTTCAGAACTATAATTAACTACTATACTAATTAAATATACATATATTAAATTGTAAAAACACACAAAAAAATTGTGCGTTTTGTAATCGTCTAGGATTTTTATATGTAATTGTAGCTGTCGAAGGGAATTACACCCCTTAACTGTTTAACTTCCTCTTTAATTAAAGGCAATTTTCTGTTCTGAAACGGCATCATATTTCCGTCGAACACAGAAAACGATTGCGGATGCCACAGAGCTTCAATATCGCATTTTTCTCAAGTGATTGGTTTATTTTAACATAATTATCCGATGCAAGGACTCCAATTGGATACGATAATTAAATATCAAGCTCAAGTATAATGTAATTGCTAGATTGAATAACCATCATTTCGAACCTTGCCAATTTCCATTTATTTTTTCACAGTTATTGTAATAATTTGAAATACTTTTTTCATATATTGTATTTTTCTTAATTACTTTAAATGTTATATTGTATTTTTCTTAATTAAATTAAATGTTTTTAATTACTTATTTAAATAATTGAAAATTTAAACTGTTTTTCATTTAGCAAAATACAAATTTTGTCAGAATTATATATATGTATCAATATATATATATATATATATATATATTAATACATACAAAATATATGTATATAAATACATCCAAATGCTCTGACTGAAAGAAAAATGAATTTTGCTACAGAAATTCTTTCAAGTACATATACGAAAAATAAGATTATATTATTGACAATCCTAAAAAAAATCTACTAGCTCAAATATGTTTCGAAGTTTCTTAATATTACCAAAATCATTTTATTCAAAATATTTGTATAATTATTGGAATCATATTTATAAATAATTTATACAAAACTAAAAATAATAAAGTTTTACTTTGTAATCAAACATATTCTTTGGAATAATTTAACTGCCTTTTTTATAGATCTCTCTCGAACTTCCTATTTAATTCTGTTTTCAGCGTATCAATTTTAATCAAAGTTAATCTTTTTTAGCTTAGCATGTAATACTTTTGCTGCACATTTATTAGTTTATTAGGTGAATTTTGCTTCATATCAATTTTTAGCCAAAAGGTGGTTTTTTTCTACTTTTAAAAAATTGCTTTTCACTTAATTGGTATATTTAAGTTTAATAAGTTTTTTAAAATCTTTTTTAATCAATATATAACTCTGAGACAATAATTTAGCTGATATATTTTGGCTTCAAAGATGCGTTTTCAATTTTTTCTTAAGAAATATTGAAAAATATAATTGAAATTTATAAACTAGAACTATTTGCCTATTTGTTTCAGGATAAAACATTTATCCCGAACATAGTAAATAACCTTAAAACCTGCTTTATGCTGAAAAACTAGCTTCACAAGAAATGTTAGGAATTCGATAAGTTTATGTTTTATTTCTATTATTTAGAATATTATTATTTAGAATCAGTCAAAAAGACCTATATCTAATACAACATATTTCAATTCCCTCTTCGTGTAAATCACAAGTATTTGAAGGAAGAAAAGAGGCCGCTGTGGCCTGGTGTTAAGGTCTCGGTTTTGGAACTGGAGGGTTGCAGATTCGATGCCCGACATCCCCAAAGTATCGTTGTATAAGTGGGTCTGGTGCACGTTAAATCCAATGGAACCCAATGTCGTGCAGCTGGTGCATTGTGGATGTTTGGAGAGTGGGGTGCTAGCTCAGATGTCATCCTCGTCATCTGAACGCTGTTCAAAATTCCGAGGTTGGTTCCAAAATAGCCCTAATGTTTCTTCAAAAAAGGACGTTTATATAACTAAACTAAACTAAACATTGAAGGAAGAAAAATAAATTTATGAATAAAATATCAACGAAACTGAATGTTTTGAAATTGAGTTAGGAAACAAGAAACTCCAAAAGATTCTAAGAAGGAATAAGAAATAAAATGAAACTAGATGGATTTTTTTGAACACATCTAGTTTTGAAATGCAAGCAATTGCCAAAGTAATTTTTAAGATATATACTGTGTAAAAAGAATACCCATGCTTACCAAAAACACATACCAAAAGTATGAACATCTCTATGAATTCGTAAAATATTTATATGAAGTCACTTGTATATATGAAAAAATTTAGAAACTTCTTTCAGCAAGAAACAATTTTATTTGCTGAAATCCGTGTAAGCTATATTATAAATTTATTAATTTCCGACATTCTGTAAAGACAAATTTTATGAAATATGCAAATGCTTTTTTAAATAAGTATTATGACTAAAAGTGATAATTAACATTCAATATTAGTACTGAAAATTCTCATATTTCATTACTGGAAGTTTGAATTCTATAATTATTGCAATTAAAATATTTCATAAAAAGAAATGAAAAAAGAAGCAGGAAATGAAGGGTTTCTTAACTTTTTTTTACCTCATGAAATTAATGAAATTGAATTATTGACTTTTTCCGAATACACAATGCCAATTCATTAAAAGTCTTTTTTTTTAAAGTTTAGATGTTGTTACTTATAAAAATGTGTCCCAATATGCTTAGTTATATGCTTTTAATGTTTAAAAATCAAATCTATGAAATACTCATACTCTCTTAATATTAGAGATTTTTATTTATTATTATATCCCATGAATCTGATACAATTTTTGATGATCAAGGGCATAGTCAAATTTCAACAGTATCCTCACATGTGATGTAGAAGCATCGTAATCACCAACAAACATATCTAATTTTAATTTTTTGCAATCTTTTGTTATATTGCACCTAAAACTCAGAGAAAAACAGGCATGACATATTAATGCAGTTTTAAATTAGTAATTCTTTAATTGAGAGAAATGTAAACATCGTTTAAGAATTCAAACATAAAAAGAATAAGATATTAAGAGATTTCCTTGTAAGGAAAGTGTCAATTTAGTAACCGTAAATGAAAATGAATATTAAATTACACCAAATTAATTTATTTTTCTGGAGTACTTAAGATTAAATAAAAATAAATATTTTAGTAAATTTTGTCATAGTTAAAACCATTTTCAATTAGCTCACATACTTTTATTATCCTTTTTTAAATCTTAAGATACATTTGCTTTTTAGAGTATTTTTTATCCTGATAAATAATCCAATATGAATTACAAAAATACTTTTTTTTACAATCAAAGTATAATTTGAGAATTTTATAAATTGAATCTATAATATCAAGGTATCACAAAAGTTCATTTCTCTTTGCGTTGTGAATGGGTTTACTGGGTCAGCTTGTACTAACATGCAGGTGTATCTATTAGCTGTCTATATAAGTCATACCAGAGCTTTACAATACCGCAAAAAATACTTTTGTTCATTTGGTAGAATTCGAAAACCGTAATATTCTACGAGCTCCTTCCTCAAGGTGAAAAAAATAAATTCTAAGAATTATTGTTATGCACTATATTAATCGAAAGTTGCAAGAAAAAAACCCTGCCATAATTAATGAATCGAAGAGTCATTGTTTTTCATCATGACTACGCGATATCACATATTGCATTATTCGCAAGTGAGATGCTCTCACAGTTTGTTGGGAAGTTTTACTGTATTCTGCATTATCATCAGAACCCGCGCCATCTGATAATTACTTTTTTCTGTTCTTAAAAAATATATTCACAATAAACATATAAAATCCGTTAGTGAAATAAAGGCGCATAATTCCTTGTGCGAAACACAAGAGTTTCACACAAGAAATACGGAAGGAAAGAAATCATAATGCGTATTTCTGAAGGATGGAAGTAGTTAATAGGGCAAAAGGGCTCTTAAATAACAAATTAATTATCGTTAATTGTAAACATTGCGAATTTATTTCATTGTAGAATTATGAAAGAAACTTTCGGAACTCCCTAGTAAATCAAATACATCCAATACATTCTGAATTCTCTTCTCTTTTTGTTCCAAACTCATTTAACCTGTGAAATCTGAAATCCTTTTACCTAAACGTACGTTAACATTTTTATCTATTATAATGTATTTTATCTTATTCAGGTTTAATAAGCTAAAACTAGAAATATCTAAATTATTGTAAAGAAAAAGGCATATTCTTGTCAGTACAAGAAAATGCAAAGAGAATCATCGTGAGCCTGCTATTCAGGAATTTATTTTTAAATATCTTACATTTTAGAATGAGTTATTTTGAAACAAGGATGGGGATTTGGATATTTTCCAAAAATAAATGTAACTTTCCATCTGTTTTCTTTCAAAATAAGCAGTGTGTACTTTTCATTTTCTAATCCTATTTTCGGTTATGATAGTGAATAACTCAACTGGAAGAGTAGATTTGATTCAAAAATTGTTTTACCGTAACATATATTGAGCTGTTTTAACAATACTCCCTGTGCAATCAAAGGAAAGAAGCGGAACTGTCTTGGAAATGTTCAAGTATCTGAGTGAAAACAGCATTGAATCTATGCTATTTTGTGGAGCAGTATAGAATATGTTGTAGGAATAACAATAATTCCTAATTTGAAATTTCCTTTTATATGAAATTTATTTTGTTCTAGTCTTATTAGCATGTTTGAGTAAAACCAGGGAAAATGTGCTATGAGTGTAAAAGCTGAATTTGTTTGAAGAAAAACAGCTATTATTATTACTGGTTCTTTTAGCTAAGTGATAAATATATGTAAATATTTTTTTTCTTTTATCAGTGTTTGGGATGACTTTAGATATGATATATTTTTAGTAGCACAAACTTTGAAAATGTTTAAAATTTTGCATGAAACTGATTTTTATCATACTCTGTTATAATTCATGTAAACATTAAAAAATATTGAACTTGACATTATAAAAAAAATCAAAAGGTTCTCTAATATAATAATTCTTCTTAACAATTATCTAATATTAATTATAAACTTTCCATTCATAAATAACATAAATATGATATGTCTGTGTGAGTGTTATGTTAAACTCTGAAATTAAATAAAATATTTAATTTTCTATTTATCCGTTGTAAGGTGATGTATTATTGATATACATGCATATACTCTGATCAGTATTTTTCAGTAATAATATTTTTCACTTGCAATCCATTTCACAGATAGTTTATAATAAATGCAAAAATTCCCATGATGGTTGAAAAAAGAATAGTATTGTCTGTATAAATATGCTACAAAGAATCTGATAATTGATGAAAAGTCCGACAAACACTTATGAGACAAAAAGGAAGAATAACAAACCAGAAGCTTTTAATAAGTATATGTTTCCTGAACTGTAATGGCTGATAACAAAAATTGTATATTCTATGAGAGTATTTTTATTCGCGGTTTACAGTAGATATAATCATTCCTCTATCGTTATAATATTATTACTGTTGAGAACTCAGAGAAAATAAAAGAGCAGAAAAAATTGACTTTGGAGCATTTCAAGTATTTCCAATTATATTTAAAATTAGGAGCACCTGAGCAGCCACATATTATTTTTATAGAAACGTTTATAAAATCACCGTGCAACTCAAAGTACCGCACGGGGCTTATAGTAGTAAGTATTCAGCAAATAACAAAAAAAAATAAGAAAGCTTTATGCTTGTGAAGGATTACAGGTATCGATTATAAATTTACAAAAAGTTTCAAAAGCACTTCTGGTGGAAACAAGTTGATAATAATTTGGAATTCAATTTATAGTATTTGCCTGGAAAGCCAGTCTTAGGTTTTGTCTTTCTCCGGCAAACTTGGCGGAGAAATTTGGAAACATAGAAGGAGTACATATGCAACAGTTTCCTCACCATCAATATTACAATCTTAGGTAGATAATGGAGACAAATTACATTTATATAGATAACTTTTAAAGTTATCATAACCAGTGAGAAATTGGCCTATTCTGTAATTAGTATAAAATGATGGCATGACAGTCTCTTATTAATGGATGGGGAAAATGATTTTGTTAACATCTCTTTATTTGAAAAAAAAAAAGAAGATATTTTTGATTCCCAAATTCCACCATGTTTTATCTCATAATCTTCCTGTAAAAGGTCTTAGGATTGTTAACGACAATGTCGATGTTGAGTTTAGGGACAGTCTTTGAGAGCTAATTGGCCCGCTCATTTCCATAATAAGCCACGTATTCGAAATATCTTTTTTTCCTTGTGGCTTTCATTACTGATTGCATCGAGAGCATTTCATCCAATGACTTCTGAATATAGATGTACTGCAAAAGGTGCGTTTACAGGAAATAGGATTGAGCTCTAATGACATGATCTTAAAAATATATATTCCATTTTTCTGTGTTTGGGTATCTCCTCCTTTTATGAGAGTTTAAAGGTACCAATAATTATATTTCTTTTTAGTATTGGTATGAAACCTGAATTTTGAATCACTCAGTTCAAGTTTTTGTTTGTAACTTCTGGTTTTTTGTGAAATGATTCTAACAGCTAGCAAAATTTCCTTTTCGGGTACAGCAACAAATATAGTTGATATGCAGATATCATGGATACATTAAAAAAGTCATTTTTTGATGAAGGTGTGGAGCGCATATTTGCAGACTCTAACTGTGCTGTTTTTTTTTTTTACCAGTATTTTTTTCAAACCCAATCAAAGTATTTTTACTAAACATTCTTTAAATATTACTTTTTGAATATTTATAATTGTACTAAATAATGCCCGGGCAATTATATAAGAATATTAAGTATTTGAATGTTGACTTCCTCATAAGAAGTTATGATGATATACTACAGGAGTACAGGAGTTACTAATATACAGTATATTAGTAATAACATAACCTAATATCATGGTGTGTCCCCGGTGTTTATAACACTAAGTTATCTATGTTAGTAATAAAAACAAATACTATTATGCTCATATTATATTAAGGTTCAATTTCACTTCACGTGGTATTCAAATAAGCAAATATTATAATTAATGTCTGGATTTTATTTTTTATGAATATGTAATTTCTGAAAATTTTTTGGTCCTAAATCCATACTGATTGATTATAATAATGATAACGATTACCTGAATTTGAAAAATAGTTTCGAGGCCTTCTTACAAAGGCTGTTGTAACTCCCTTCAACCAAGCAGGTCAGTTAAGAAACCCTTTTCATTATTTATTGGTTTGTTGGATATTATTTTTATTTCAATGCTTCACATTTTTCTCTTTCGCACATTGCAACTTCACAATGGAAAAAGTTTTCTTCAATATATATGTTAAAATATAATGCATTATATGTATCTGTGACCACTTTTTTACCATCAGTTTTTGTCTTTTGATATGAAATTCTTGTCCCATCTGTAGAAATCGAAGAAGTTATTTCTTATAAAGGACTTACTTGGGTACAGAAAATTTTCCTTCTTATATGAAAATGACTTCTGTTTTTATAAAAAGAAGATTGCGTTATTATTAATAATAGCAAAAAGGTTTTGAATTTTTTAAAAGATAACAAAATTTATAAATTTAATATTTTTGACATTGAAACATTATATATCAACCTTCCCCATGAGAAATTAATAAATGTCTGTACTCTTATATATGACGAATATTTAAATGAAGAATAATTAAGGAACATAACTGGCTGGAGTTATGCAATTTTAATATTACTGAACATTATGTTTTCAATGGCATTAACTTTTACAAACAAGAGTATTCCAATGGGTACAGTTTTTTCAAGTGTTTTAACCAACATTTTCCTACATTATTACGAGAAAAATAATAATAATTATTTACTTAATAAACGGATGGAGATTTATTGATGATTTAATTTTGATTAACTTAGTGAATACCAATATTGTTACTAACTGCTATCCTAAAGAATTAATTTTAACAGTAACAAATAAAAATCATCTTGAAGCTACTTATCTGGATTTGAGGATCGAAATTGCTAATGATAAAACAATAGTCGGTATTTATGATAAAAGAGACGAATTCATATTTAATATAATTAAAATCTTTAATTATCCCTCTAATCTTAACTCCAAAATTTTCAAAAATTAAATTTTCTCAGAATTTTATAAAATTAAAACAATTTGTAATAACAAAATTTCATTTATAAAAGTAACAAATAGTTTTATTAAAAATTTAAACAATGATTTTCCCAAAAGCTACTGCAATATCAATATTTTAATAAAAAAAGAAATGATGAAATATTAGAGAAATAGATGGTGCGCATAAACTACATTTATCTTTATTTACAATGTATTATAATTAGAAAGGCAGTTCGGTAGATTTTCCGGTGGCGGGTAGGTCTTTCTCTTTTCGTTTTCTTAATTTAATTGAGATGTTTGTTTTAATTTTTGTTGAATATTCTTATGTAGTTTTATTTTATATATATTTTTTTGTTTCATTTAGTGATGTTTCCTAATGTTTTGCTTTGTTTTTGTCTTTCGTTGTTTAAATCGATATGTCTCTTTTGCCTTAATTTTCGGGTCGCCAGGTGCCTATACTTTTGACCATTGCCTCACAGAAAAAATCCCTTATTTTGAATCATTGCTTGAAAGTGACCCTTGACGAAGTTTTCAGGTCGGATTCTTTTTCTGTTGATTATAGTTTTGATTCGGTTGTGTTCCTTTTTGCTTTCCTTATTTTATTTATATCAAATTATAGAATAATAAATCTATATATTTCCTAATAAAATATTTTTCGTAAAATAGGACGAATTTTCAATATAGCTTTTGCTGGAAAAGGGAAATTGCTTATCTTTTAAAAAATTTTTATAATTCAATGTACTTTTTCAATCTTCTTCTCGAGGCAAAATACAAAATTTATCATTTTAAATAGATTATTTACATAATCTATGTGAAACTTTTAAGTACCCATGTATATTAATGCAATCTAATTAAATGAAGAACTTTAGGAATAATGTATCTTTGATATTATTTGTCCAATCACAATGCGTTCTCAATCTCATTTCCATATAAAAAACTAATTATACTAATATTCCAAGAATTAATGTCAATTATAATTTAAGTAATAATACAAAAGTAATTCAAAATAATTTATTATTTCAAAAAAAGTAGTGATTATAAAATAGTTATTAAAAAAGAAGAGAATCGATATAATGACTTTAACATATTTTGGAACATATCTAATTATGTATTAGTTCTTTTTATTTAACTATCTTTGATTAATTTATCAGAATTCGAAAGAGAAACATTTTCAGAAATATTATGCAAAAAAGTAAGGGCTGAGTTTATCCATAGAAATTATTATTTTTTAATAAGTATTTTCAAAGTGTTAAACAGTGTGAAAGAATTTTCTCCGATCGCTGTATCTTTTTATTAGGCGTCTAAATAAAATTAATATCATTTTGGAGCAAAGAATATTGCTTTAAAAAAATTTGTCTACCCATGGCTGAGGAAATATTTCAAACCTAGAAAAAATGATCTTCATTAATCTAAAAATGTATCTGTTAATAATGGAATGTTAAAGAATGGATCTTATTAAATAATCCGTACTGAAAATAAGAAAATACATTTATACTTAGTAATAATTTTTAGCTGTAAATTTCAGATATTCGTTTTAAAAATTAATGAATATTCTTAGAATGCAAACAAGTAAAATATTTTTTCTCACTTAATTAAAAGCAATTTCATTTTTAGTCCAATCCATAGCTACTGGCATGGTTTGTAATATATTCTAACCAACGAAATTAATTTTTTAAAAATATTATGCTGGTATTTAAACAATTTCAGCTGAATGTAAATTCAAATTTATTTTGTTTTAAGGAAATTTTAGAGGGGAAAAAATAACATTTTCTGAACAAATAATATATTTTTTTTCTTTCCAGAAATGTTTGTATTAAGGACTTCATACAGTATGAAAATTTGGCTTTAAAAAAATATTTTGTTAAAATCCTCGTTCATACGGCATTTTTGGAATTATGTCAAGATAAATGTATTAATTATTTTGATTTTAAAAAACTTACATTAGAATCTGTTCTAATGAAATTTTGAGTGTGTGTGCAATTTTGAGTAAATGGAAAAAAAAAAATTCTTTGTGTTTGATCTTCATAAACATGACTGAATACAAAAAAGAAGAGTATTCATCAATTCAGATATTTAATTTTTTAGTTAATATTTAAATAAAAATATACACTTCTATAATTGTAATAAAGCTCAATGTGTGTGTGTGTGTGTTGGTGCTCTACAGTCCATACCATTGGACCTACAGCTGCCATATTTGTACATGTATGCCTTGAGATCGGGAATGTACACCTCGGAGCCCTTTGTTCGAATTTTTAATTGAATTTGAATTAATTAAAATTTAAGCGAAATTTCGACGTTTTTCCGTTATAACTTCCAAAAATATTATCCCACACAAATGATTTTTACATCAAGTTAACGATTACAAAACTAGCTTTCTAAGGGTATCAGTGTTTTAATATATAAATTTAGCTTCTATTTTTAACGAATGTTTAAAGAAATATTTGAATCATGTTTTTTTTAGCATGTGACTTTATAAAATAAAAGAAAACTATGACGAAAATTCAAATAAAAAAAATCCTCTCCAATCAAATTTAAAGAAATGCAACTTCTAGCACTTTACTGTATAAAATAAAAGAAATATAAAATGTGATATTTTTCAAAAAGTAAAGGCAAAGCAAAGGTTTTTATAATCGTTTGCAATATCAAAATAATTAATTCCACAAATCTTCTTTATTTACGGTAAACCTGATTGAATTTAGACATGATATGAATTAAAACTCTCACTTAATGGCATATTTCTATAATTGTTTGCAATATCTGTATCATTAATTCAATAATTTTTTTCCGTTATAAAATGTAATAGTTTCTAAAAAAGTAAATGCAAAGCCAAGGTTTCTATTATCGTTTGGAACATCTAAATCATTTATTCAATATTTTTTCCCCTTTTTCGCTTTCTTTAAAAAAACATATTTAATATTTTGGCAACATCACCGAAAAAAACATTTTTAATATTTTGGAAGCATAACCGATAAATTATTAGAGCATTAAACTCAAAAAGTTTTTCCGAATAAAGTTACCGACTCTTTAGCTACTAATAAATGAATTTTTTAACTTTAACTATTTCTTAAATTTTGTACTTATTTTAAAGAAAAAATAACACATATTTTGTTATCTATACTTATGATAAAGCTCAATGTGTGTGTGTTGGCGCCCCACAGGCCAGGCTGTTGGACCTACCGCTATCAAATTTGATAAATGTATATCTTGGAGGTCGGGAATGTTACCTCGGAACCCCTTTTTCGAATTTTTTAATTATAATTTGAATTACTTAAAAATTAACCGAAATTGCAACATTTTTCCGCTATAACTTCCGAAATTATTATCGCACAAACATGATTTTTACATCAAGTTAAAGATTAAAAATCTAGCTTTCTAATGGTATCAGTGTTTTAACTTACACTTCTATTTTAAACGAATTGTTAAAGAAATGTTTTAACCATATTTTTAACAACATATTTCGGATAAAACAATAAAATTTAATCTGCAAGAGCACGTCAAAGGGGAAAAAATAGGTTTTATCACCGTGTTGCCATCATTTTGACGGAAGTTCAAGTTTTAAAACAACTATTACTGCAAATTAAACCAAAAAGAAATATAACTTTCAGCACGTGACTGGATAAAATAAAATAAATATAAAATGTGATATTTTCTTTAAAAAATCAAGGCAAAGGATTCTATGATCGTTTTCAATATTTAAATCATTAATTCAATAAATTATTTATATAGGATATGCATTTAAATTCCGGTCCAATGGCCATTTTATAAAATATTAGAAATAGGCATATATATTGTTTAATACTATTAATTTGATCTAAATGAAGTAAATAATTACATTTTATGTAGCTTGACTCACACGAGGCATTTATGAATAATCAGTTTCAAATTTCTTCATACTTTGCTTTGTGAGCCATATTTTACAAAATATTTTTATTAATATTTTAAATAAAAGTTGCTACATCAATCAATGTTCTAAATTAATAATTAAAACTGACTGATTTATAAAATTAAAGAATATTATTAGAAAAACGTGTTCTTTTAGAAATTCCGTCCATCATCTTAAAGAAAATATTAATTTCAGGCCAATTAATGCCCGGAATTACTTCAAGGCTAATGAATATGTGATTTAATTGAAAATTTTACAACTCATTACTCATGGCGAACCAGCTGGTCGCCAAAAGCGGCTAGTCTATTGATAAAAAAATGTTAGATCATAATACAGAATATCATCGAAAACATTGTACTATGATTATTTCAAACAATGTGGTGAAAAAGTGAAAAGAGTAATTTCTCGAAATGCAAAATAATGAAATAACTTTTTTTAATATATTTTTATTTTATTTTATACAAGAATATATAATCGCGGTGGTAATATGATGAATCCTAATACTTTCAAACAAAACGTGATCCTAATTACTGCTTACATATATTTTTTTATTATTAATGGAACTCAGATTGGCCAAAGTATTTATAAATTTATTTTCCCTTTAAAGGAATCTGTTGGAGAAAAATAATGTCGGAATGAAACCTGAAAGAAAAGTAAATCTTGGAAATGAATATATTTTCATTCATAACTTATTGCCAAATTCATTTTTTATCATTCAGTTTTTAGAAAATAATTTAAGTCTGACGATTTTCTGATGACTCATCGGAATTTTAATTGGCAAATTTGAGAACTGTGTAGCTGATTTAACAATTTTAAATTTTCATCAATTTATGGAAGTTCATTTATACTCAGGAATTAATTGTGCACCATTGCAGCTTTTAAATAAGAATATATTTCAGGGAAAAATTATAAATGCTCCCTCATGCAAGAAAATTCACAGAATTAGTAAAGTCCCAATTCCCCGGAATTTTGCGTTTTTAGATCAAACAAAAATTATAAAAACATATTTTTTCTTATGTGTGGCAAATTAGAAGCTATTATTTTTTAATTAATTTCTGAAGTAAATAAAACGATACGATAAAAAAGAAATATTTAATGTTATCTAGATAGTAACCATAAAGCAGCTTCACTGATTTGGAGGAATTTGCAGCTGAAGTTAATGAAGGGAACAAAAACAGATTTTCTTAATCGGAGTATGGAAGAAAGTATACGTAGGGAAATAAGTCCATGTGGGGATAAAGTCTAAAAATCACCAGTAAAAATAATTCTGATAATTTAGAATCAGGATTGAATTAATAATTTCAATCAATGCTTCCAAAATAGGCAATAAAATCTTATAACATTTACCAAAAATTCATGAATAAAGTATGAAATTAACAATTAATAATCTTTTATTAGTCAAAATTACCATCTCCTAGACAATAAAAAATGATTTCATCGTATTCGGGTTAGGTAGATATTTTGCTTAATGTGTGTTGTAGCTGCTTTAAGCTACAAAAATGCAACACAGCTTTTGTCATTATATCATCCCATGCAGCTTTTCATGCTTTTCTGCTTCTTTCTTTCAGAAATTTAAGTGTCACAAGGTTTGTTTCTCCGTAGGCATTAGTACTGAATCGGATATAGAGTGTTTTTATCTTATAACTTTAAGATATCAATTCTCACATATGTACAAATTTATTCCGTAACTCGGAAATAGCTTAAACGATTTAGATCACATTTTTGATTTAGATAAGACTTTACTTTTTGTTTATCTATATGAATGTCTTATCTCAAAAAACTATAGTTTACACACACACACAATAACATTTTGTATAACCAACATTTATAACTTCTTTTCTATCTGCTACTATGCTGACATTGTCATTTAGGGCCGTCTCATAAACTTTTGTGGCAATTGCCTTTTTTACCATATGGTGATTAACAATTGGTACCTCAAAATTTTGTAAGATGGAGCTATAGAGTATTATCTGAATACAAATACATTCAGCTCACATCTAATAGTAACAATGCAATTATTGTGTTATCCAATCAACTTGTCGTACAGATATTATTACCGAATTTAAAAATCAAATCAATGTTTGATATGTTTTTCTTTGATTAGTCAAAAAAAAAAAACTGACATGGTTTATTTACATTGTATATTTGTAGCAAAGCTGTGTACTTTGTAATGCTTCAGAAAACTTCGAGAAAATCATTCATAAACTGCCGAGTAAAATCCGGTCTCACAGGTACT
>JAPMOQ010059169.1:0-14386 GCA_026543055.1 Argiope trifasciata | reverse complement strand
AGCCAGTTCTGACAAGCACATATTCTAAAATCATCAGATCTTACTTGACGCAGAGAAGTTAAATAAGGATGGTAATGCTGATGTAAACGCCCTGCTCGCCATTTTCTTGCTTCACAGTCCGTTTGTAGCCTTCAACCAGAATATGAATTGGCAGCTGGAAAAATTTCACGATATTCGAAGATACGAAAGTAATTTGAAGTTGCTTGACTTGACGGCTGGAATTACATGAAAAAGAATTCTACTTTTATCCCTTTTGCGAACTCTTTATCGGGTAAACTGGACCTGTAAGAAAAGATTGTATTAATTCTTCAGAAGATAATTGTGGAATTATCATGCGAATTAAGTGTCAAAAGTTTATATTTTGTCACAGTCAGCAAATGTACAGATGTGCAAGAAGTCTACCTGCTCAAATTAATCAAGAGCATTAAATTATGACTATTAAAAATATATCGAAATTTTAAAACGAGAAGTAAAACCTATCAGTATTAAAGTCGCTTATTACATTCACTTTCAAATGCCCGTTCTTGGCTTGTTATTTAACCAATTAAGTTTGATCTTCACTTTTAATTTGAGGTTAAGTGCTCTCCCATTAGAATGGCAGTAAAAGCATCGCAACAAATTGCTTCAAATGAGAATTTTTAAAAGCCATAATTTAAAAAATTTAGCTTTCAGACAAAATTTCATCGAATCCTCTGCTTTATCTTTGACATTTTGTTGCGGAAATGGATTTCTTGTAATGTTGTTCTGTCATTTATTTCCTTTTATCGTATAACTTTGTAATTAGGTTTCCTTAATTGCATGAAGCAATGTTCTTAGTGATAAAAGGTGTTTTAAAAAAATTTAGAAAAATGACTGAAGCCAATTTTTAGGAGATTTATGCTCGAACTTTTAATGTGTGTACTTACCAAAAGAAAGACCCTGATATAATACAATATAAATGTTTTGAGATAGTTAATTAAAAAATTTCTTAATGAAACCATTTTTTAAGAAAAAATTTCAAATATATATTTATATTTTAATTTGATCTATTTGACTGAAATATGGCATTAAAATAAGTCTAAATATTAAATGTAAAATTTAAAACTATTCTATTAAAGAGAAGCCAAATAATTCTTGTATCTGCGATTTACATATTATAAAAATCGAGATATATTGTCTAAAAGAGAAATTTGGATTTATCTTCGATTTATTTTTCCTCGGGAAATCATTGTTCACAAAAACGAAACGCGTCATTTTGCACCAAAGAACCCAAGGGAGTTCAGAAGTGACCTGATAATAAGTGAAAGCATTCCCCTTAGTGTTTTTATGAAGAAATTTTAGGAACTTCTTTGACTTCGATTTAGGAAAGGTTATCTTGTGTACGTTTTAAATTTAAAAAAAAAATTATAAGTTTGACATTCTTATGCATTTTTTTTTTTTTTTTTGGAGCACGAGAATTGCGACAGAAACATTTTAAAGCACAAGTTAGAAATAAAATCTAGGATTTGGACCAAGAAATACAAAGATTTTGGATTAAAGTATGTATGTTTAAGATTTAAAAATAAGAAATTAGCTTATAAATATAGCAATATCATATATAAGACACTAAATGTGAAAGAGTAATGCTAAAAACATCGAACGTTAAAAATTTGGAAGAAAGTATTTCTGCATTTTAGCCAAAAATCTAATAACTTTTCAAATAATTTTTACATGCAACCAAATTAATCTCGTAGGTTAAAGTGTAGAATAGTGTGCCCCTTGCTGCGCCAAGGATGCCAAGTCGCCAACAAACATGGCGGACAAAATAAAACTGCTCCGCGGAACAGTTACGATTGCCGTTTCCCGCCTTTTTATTTAGGATGTTTAACTAGTTATAATTATTTGTTTAATACTGCCCGGTGCTTTCAGGCATCTGTAGAAGGCACTGGGCAGTATTTTTTTTTTACTTTAAAAAACATCCTATGGCTTCACTTCCTTAAGGAGCGGGAATGCTGTAGCTTCGCTAGCAAATTGAACAGATGGACGGTGTGGATTAAGAAATAGTGCATAATAATATTACAAATAGGAATAAATGATGTTATAGAAACGAATGTTATACAGAATTTTTAATATTTAATGTACTTATTTGTTTTATTTAATCTTTTCATAAACACTCAACATTTTATAACACTCAAAGTATTATTTCCAAACCTCATCAACTCATTAAAAAAATTCCACTTCCCCCTTCATGCATTCAGCAGTCGAAGTAGTACCTACCATCCCAACTACCAGACATCCACTCCTGTACAATTCCAGACATAATATTTCAAGGGAACCAAACGTTGGAGCACCAAAAGAATGACGAGAACTGCGAATTCCATGGCAGACTTCTTTTAATACGAAAAGGCAGACGATTTGCGAATTCGCATTGTGATGATAAAAAATGTGAAAACGAATTTTTTTGTAAATATTAACTCTAAAAATGAAATAAATGTTATTTTAATTAATATTATTTTTATTCTAAACTTTCTTTGTATATTAAATTTTAAATTAAAATAATAAACAAAATTTAAATAATCTGAAATCGATATTTTAAATATTCCATTTATTATAAAACAGTCGTCGTTCCTGAACAACTCAACTATTATAAAAAGGCGTAAACAAAACAGAATTAGAGTTACTGTAAGAAAGTTCCGTTGGGTTGCCATATTGGCGATAAACTAGGAGGCACAACGTGCTACACTTCAAACATCTCGTGTTTCTTTCATTACTGAAATATTCGATATTTAATTTGTAAATACTTTCTAAAGTATACGTTTTAAAGCATAAAAAATATGCATGCCGTTCCATTTCTCTCGTTTAGAAACTTACCAATCTTTTTCCTTGGCATTTTCTTTTAGATCAATCGATTTCGATGGCTATCAACTTTTAACTTCAAAACTTCCGTAAGTGGATCAAAGTATTCTTCATATTCTGAAAAAAATTAAGATCAGTAAATTATTTTGAGTCAAACTTCAAGCTTAATAAAATGCTTTAGGAAATCCAAAGTTGCTGGAATATTTAATTGAAATGAATTCATAGCAAAGAAATTAGTTTCAACTAAAGAGACCAAATCCAAAACACAAAAAAAAATTAGATCGACTCAAGTACCAATAATATTTTTACAATATTTGTTAGACTTTATTACTAATCAAGAAATTCAAATCAAGACTGCTAATCAAACTGAATACAAATATTTTTTTTAGTCAGTAATTTGGACTTTTGAAATTTCATCTAACTGAAATATTGAATGGTCTGCATAATGTTTGGTATCAAACAGGCACGCGAAATTTAGGATAAAGCATCGATTCTTCATATTAAAAAATTCGATTACTTCAAATTTTATGAACTGGATAAGTAGTTTGATTAAAATAGAAAGTTAATAAAGAGAAACCACTACAATTTTTTTAAAGCTTAAAGCCTTTTGAATATTCAAAAGTTCAACTCGAAACAAAAAGAAAAATTAAAAATAAAGGATTAAGGTACTAAAATATCCTATTTAAATAGTTTAAACAATTGTAATAACAATTGTAAACAGTACATGGTATTTAAATTCAATAAATCTTGAATTTTTATAATGCGCTTAAAGCTTTATTAAAATTAGTTTTCCTAGCTTAAAATATAATGTATATAAATATATTAGTCACGAAAGTGCAGCAAAGTTCAGATATAAATTTTAATTTAATATTTAAGTTTAATTCGAATTGACAACAAAAAATAAAGATTCCAAATTTAATCTGAAAAATTGTTGTAAAATATTTAAGACTTGATTAATTCATTTTGAACTTTAGTACTTATCTTTAATCATAAAGTAAAATATGGGCATACGAAAAATTATTAGTCTAAGTGTACGATTATATCTATCGCATAATCAAAATAACTAAGAGAATTGTTGTGGGAAAAGTAGTAATAAAATATTAGAAAATTACACGTAAAAAGGATAAATAAAATTATTTTTTGGAAATAATGCTAATTTAAATTAAGGGATCTTAATATAAAAATTATATTATATATATATATCCCATATCCCTTAAATAATTGCCCGTTTCATCAAGTTTTATCATACTTAAAATTGAAGGCAACCGGAATTATATCGTAAACTTTTTGATGTTTAAAATTCCTTAAACATTTATATATTAACCACAATTTCTTCCTTTTTCTAAGCAACTTTCAATAAAAAATATTCCAAAATAATTTTATTTTGCATTTTAAAATTCAAAATTTTTTCTTTTAGTGATAACCGTTTCCTATCCACATATTAATTAATTTTAAATTAAATGCATTAAAATAACGTTAACATTGAAGTGCGTTGGTTTAAGATTTTTGTTGTATTTTAAACGCCTTTCTTTTTCTAAACTCTCATTCTTAAAGTTATTCTGCGCAGTTCATTCGTTTTTCTGAACAATTCCTTAAAGAAGAACTAAATCAAACGGAGACAAGAATGATAAAGTTCTTACAAAATAAAGCTGAAAGAGATGTACGCCGGCAGTGACCGCTTCATCTTAGGGCAATTATTATTTTGGAGTTCCAGATAACGCGGGAATAATAACCTATGAGAAATCTTAATTCAGAACTTTAAATAGCCAACAGAATTAAAAAACAAATCAGTTGTAGGGCCAATTACACTGATATTTTGCTTTAAATTAATTTTAATATTTTGGTTTTTCAGTTTAGTATTCTACGGAAAGTTAATTTTGACCAGTTCAGGATAAAAATTATAGCAGAAATCTATTTTTTCTGCAGAATGTAATTCAAAATTTTTTGCCTTCAAAATTTCTAAAAAAAATTTTCAACGGTTCTTAAATTTACTTTTAAACGACTACAAGACTGACAATTTCCTATGTACCTACAGCTGTGATTTTAATATCTTTGAAACAGAATATAAAACTATAAATTACTACATTCTTTCAAAAATTATTTCGAGTTTAATAGGATGATATACTATAGCGGTGATAGCATTTTTCACTAGAAGAATGTTTAGACAAAATTGTAGTATTGTCTCCAAACATTGATGTCTTAACAAATGTATTGTTGGATTTAACATCGTTAAAGTGGAATAGTTATCAATTGTCTTATCAAACAGTTTATGAAGTTGTTGGTGAAACTTCATGATGATTTTAAATCTAGCATTTTTCCTAAGTTCTAAATAAGTGACTTATATAAAGATGAATAAGAATGTGATGTAGCACTAATGAATACTCATATTAATTCAGCATTAAAAATTAATGTTAAATTTATAGAAATTAGTAAAAGCAAAATTACTCACCCTTTTAATATCATAAGCACATATTTACTTCAGTATTCTTTGAACTAAAACTGTTTTTAAAACACTATTTGCCATGTCCTCGCATATTCCTCGCTTCGTTTACGGTTTTGTCACTCTAAGGAATCCGAAGTAGCAGTTAGAGGTCTTAGCTCAATAAACAAAAAAGTTACCTTCTGTTAACTAATATTTCATTTCGTGGAAAAAGCTTGCAAAACAACATGCGGCCAATAACATTTCAACCAGTTTTGAATATGTCGATATCTAATCCAGGAATTAAACCTTCTTGTGGCAAGGTAAAATTTGAGTCGCTGCAGGGTTGTTTTTCTCCCTCATTTACAATGCTATGTCCTCAGTTATAGTTAGTTTTTTCTAAGTTTAGAAGGATGCAACTAAATGTTTTCCTATGTACTCATTATTAACAGTCAGACAAACGCTGAATGTCCTCTTTGAGCATCCATCAATTCTTCATCAAAATAGTGGACAGTTATTCAACCTTTTATGCAAATATTTGTTTGATGTGCATTGAGCTTAATTCCCTCTTTAAACAGAGCTACGTCAGTAAAAAGACGACTATTCAGCCCTCCTGAATGTCCTGCATCTCCATACACAACTCATTTGAATCAGTTTCTTACAGTCATTCAATCATAAGTTTACATTCGGAAAATGTTTTCATACAAATGCCGTAATATCGCTGTTAATTCAAATGCTTGGTGAAAACCTAATGTAGAAATATTATATACCGAATTTTATAAATCAAAGAACAGCTTTCAACACGTTTGACGCCTATCACAATTTCGCACAGACTGAGAGTTGACTGGAATGTCAAGTTCTGACATCATCTCAAAGAGACAGCGACACCTACTGATTCGATTTTTCTTCCTTCATAGAGGCAAAAACTGTTAATATGAATTCTTAGAATTCATAAAACAGCAAGAACCACAAATAAAATAAAAGAACAGAATAAATCAAAAATAATTTCCTTGAAAAAGCCAACAATGATGAAAAAAAGCATGTGTAATTTTTCGAAACATTAGGGATTGTCTAGATATTTTAAACTGCATTGCTTCTTCCGTGTGTAGTCTTCCGAAAGAAAAACAACTAAAGATTGTTTGAAGCATGAAATCATTGAAACTGTCCATCGTTTCTATTTTTCTTAAGAATTCATAATTTGGAAATCACGGAGGATTAAAAACCTTACTCGTTACGAGAGAATGCACGTTTTAGACACATTTTTGCTAACCGATTGAAACTAAAATTTGAGACAGAGTCACAACTGAGGTCAAAATCTGTGGTGTCTCTAAATATACTTTATCTGATATCATCACAATACTAACAATAATTCGAAGACGTATTAAGTGTGTAATCTAAAACTAAAGGTATGAACTAAAGGAACATAAAAATTTTTAAAAATCGAAACAGAGAGAAATATTTCGTTTGAATTTTTGAATTAAAATGCATGAAAAACAAAAATTAAATTTAAGAAGAACCGAATCGGGAAGCTCACTTCAAACCAATGCCTCTCATCACATGCAGCATCGCCAATGCTTTAACCACTATGCAGATGTTCGTTTATCTGGAAGGCATTACTGAAAGACATTCATGCTTACTAATATTACTAACTACAGTTCGAAGATTGTATAAATGCGTTACGGAAACCAATTCCAAGCCAAAAAGTGTATTTGCATACGATAAACCAAAGATTTATACTTTATTTGGAACTAAAAAAAATTTGGCTTAAAAAATAATATTCAAAAATTATTGGCAGAGTTACTTCCGCGCACAGTTACACCTATAAAGCCGAGAGAAAAAGTAAACTCTTCGCTTGATCCCTAGTAGATTAGTCACTCATGTGGCTAGCCACCAACCCACTGACTGATAAACTAGGGACCAGAGTACACCACTAAAATTATGAAAAATAAATGACTATCTAGTATCAGTAAAATTTAGGCAAATTAATATTCTAGAGATAAATAACATTGCACATAAATAAATCAGATGCTCTAAATCATGAACATAATTAAAAAATATATACATTTTCAGAGTTTAATGTAGGGTTATTTTTATTAAGACAAGAAAAATTAATCCTTAATATGTTAAAATAATCAAATGAAACTGACCAATTTAATTAAAAAGAAGTCTTCTAAGTGCACTGCCTATGACCCACATGATATTTACAGTATAAAAAGTAGGGAGGTAACATTGCTTGGTCTAATCTGAACAATTGATAGTTTGACTTATCTTAACAAAATGGTATTCAAATAATAAGCGATGTAAAACTGCTACCTTTATTTATATATTTTTTTAAAACGGTAATAATATTCTTTGCTTATTAAATCGGATCTCTTCACCATTTAAGTTTTTATTTATTAATTAAAAGTAACCTTAAAAACATATTCTTATGGAAGTAGATGATATTATAATTAATAACAAAATGATGTAGCTCGGTGAATTCATGTACGTAAATATAAAATCAAGACAAATTTTGGATGTAATTCTGTTCTGGATTCCATTAAAAATAAACTATGCATTCTCAATCAGACATGAACTTATTTTAAACATATTCTGAGGAGAAATTTTAAAAATGTTTAACTGTCGAATTTAATCTACACACTCGGAACGAAAGATTATTTCAAATTTAAGCTATACAGCTTTTGTTACTCCTTGTATAACCTAATTTCTGTATAACTTTTGTTCTAGATTTTTTTCTCTATAACCCAAGATTAAAATAAAAAAATTCTTTCCATCGAATTATCTTTTAATGGAAAAAGATAAAGTGATTATATATATATATATATATATATATATCCATTTTCCATTACACCTGCATGCGTATACTCCTTCGCTTTGCGTTGTGTTCTAGAGTTGGCGTTAAGAAATAAAATCCAGATGCGCACGCATTAACGCTTGTCTTGTAATCTTGAATCGTTTCTTCAGTTCGTCGTTGGATAGGAAAGTAGTGAGTTGGTGGTTCTGCCTCTTCTTAAATGCAGATTATATGGTTCAACCCAATTTTTTTATAGAGACAAATTTGGCTATTATTTTAACAAGATTTATTCGGTAAGTTTGTTTGCTTTTTTCATCTCTATTGTCTTATTGTTTGGTCAAATCTAAAAACTTTTATCGTTACCGACTCTATATATCTTTTATAGAAAATTTGTAGCATGCTGAAATTAAAATGGCATGTAGTTTTATTACATTTTAAAAAATGTCTTCAAAACGGTATTTTTTTGTATACTAATTGTCCAGAGTAATTTCAATTGTTTTTGCTTTTTTTGAAGGATTTCGTGTAATTCGTAAATAGAATGCATTAATAATTGTGAAAATTTAGATTTATGACTATTCTCTGATGAAAATGATTAATGTTTATTTACATAATTTTTCGAAACTGTGAGAAGAAATAAAACGCATATATATATATACAGTGAAACCTCGTTAAACAATATTTTAGGGAACCAAATAAATATATTGTTGAAGAGAGGCATATTGTTATATCGAGGGCCCACATATTTTGAGCATTTAATAAGAGTTTTTATTATTATTATTATTTTTAGTTTAAGGTGCATAACATACTACTTTTAAGTCTATATTTAGAAGAAATTAATTTGTCAGTGAATTGAAGTAAAACGCATAAACTTATTATTTCTTCTCACTTTTTATCATTTTGTAGATTTAATGTTTGGAAAATGTTAAAAGATCCGATTTCAAACTTTGAAGTATCTGAAGCTTCCATATCCAATTTAGTTATTACATGTTATTATTTCTTATAAATTTCGCAAGATTGTTCATAAATAAAAATTCGCTAAAGAAACCTGACCTTAATCTTCATCATCGTGTCATCGAAACAGTTCGCTCAAAGCCACTAAGTCACGCTATTTAAAATCACGTAAGTGCAGAGTCATGAATATTCTATAGGGAATTAGAATAAATGCTGGTCATGGTACTAAGAAAGATGGCCTTTTTTTAATCGAGATCTTCCACTTGCATACATAGTAGTATAATGTAAACGTTACTAAATGCTAGTTTATTCAATCGTTTAAAGCAGAACTAAGATTATAGCATCTGGGGAGCATCGAATTAATGAAATTTTGCGGCTTAAGTGATTTAAAGCGCAGAAATCACATGGGAACTTTTTAATATATCAAACACATCAAATGAGCCATCTAATTAAGAAGTAAAATGTATTCCTAAGATAAGGGGTAAAATTCACATTAGATGGAGGGAAATCATTCCCACCTTCATGTATCTGTCATACCAAGGGCTGTGCTGTTTTAGTGGTAAACCTTTGGGGTGAGGGGAGCAGAGGAACTAATATAAAATGTACAAAACACGATTCACACTGGAAAGTCATCGTGTATGTTGGCTTGTTACACTATGTGTCTGACATTCAATTTTTCAGAAAGGAGTATCGGCTAAGGGAATGAGGCTTTTCGTCATGTGACCTTGTACCAATAAATGGTCCATCAACAATTGGCTGTTGAGACGCTTTCAAATAAGATATATCTAAATTAATATACTTGTCATCTTTTCAAAAAGTCGGCTATTGGTGAAATAAAGAACACATATAAAACAAAAATTCAAGCCTTTGATTGGAAAAGTATCGTGTATGCAATCGGTATTTTCTCAAATTTTATTTAATCTGTTGCAGTCAACCTCACAAAATTTAACTTAATTGCGAAATGAGTTGATGCAAATTCAATAGAATTTTAGCAAATTTTTTATAAATATATATATTTTTTTAAAAATACGAGAAATTATATCAAAAAGAAATTGTGACTAAATCCAGTGTTTCTAAAATTTTAAAGCGTTGCAAAAACATTTTTGTTCAGTTACATATTTTGAAATTATTGAGAAAACATCAAATTTCAATTGAATTATATTAAAAACTTTACTAACATTTTTTAAACTCCTTTCATACTCATCACCTACAAAATACTATGCAAATTTAGTAGTTCTACGCTTGATTGTCTACCTTGTAGATATTTTGAAGGATTATTGCGTCATTCGTAGTAATTTTCAGATATGCCAACCTATACTCATTTTCATGTTTAGTTCGACACATTTTGAAGTGTTTGGCATATATCTGATATATTTTTTAAATGAAATTTTATGCAATATACTTTGATGTGCTTTTTATTTTTTTATATTTTACATTATTGTAAATTGAGAATTAGTGAATGAAATTAAAAAAAGCAAAATGTAGTATCCTTACGGCTCAACAGTTAAAAACATTTTTTGCATTTCAGCTCTAATGTGGTGCAAGTCCTCTGTGTCTTCCTTCCTGCCTATTCGAGATATTTTAACTAATTCGTCTAATCTTGTCAAAGATTCAAAGGTGTGGAGCTTCCTACAGCTGAAAATCCCATGCTTGATGAAAGGCCAATGAAGAAGCACAATTCTCCAAAGATGGCTCCATTTTTATTAGAGCTGTTTACTTTTCACTTTGCAGTATTGTATTTCAAGTAAGATCGCATGATTTTGGAATATTTTTGAGGTAGTTCACCTTTTAAGATCATAAATAAATTGACTAATCAAGGATGGAAGTCTAATATTTTTTTTAAAAAACTGAATAGTTAACAAAGCATTGAAAATGAAACACTAAATTATTAATTAAAGGAATTTATAGGAAATTATTCTTTTTAAATTCGAGTACAATTTGATGTTCAGTTAATTTTTTGCATAAAGGAATTTTAATTGCATTTTTCTAATTGAAAGATTTCATTGGTTCTTTCATTCATCCCTGCTAATTTTTGACACCCCTTTCAATAAATTGTCAGATATTTTAAAATATTTTTAATTTTGCAATAATTGATAATTCATCAAATGAGTACGTTTAGCAATTCTTATTTTTAATTGTGGTAACTAGAATTATAAGGCAAATGGTTATCTGGGTTGGTGACATCTCGCCATAAATGAGGACGCTTAAAAATGATATATAGAAGCCAAAATATTTTTTTCTATTTTGATTTTAGGAATAAATTGTCAAAAAACTGATGCAAAAGTGACAGCAAACTTATACAAATCTCTTTGAAATTATTCAATAAAATTCCCGTCATAAATAAAGTAAAATAACGCAGTTCCAATTTTTAAAGAGAGAAGATTAAAATACAAGCCAAATTTGGATTACCTAAATGGTAAATTTAAACACTTTTTAATTTAAATACTGGGATTTGAGCTGTATCTTGCCTTAGATATCTTTTCCCTATAATTTATTTCAGTAAATGAATGGAACTTAAAAAATTATAGCACAATTTCTAGGAAACTAACTTGCTCTTTCATAGGTCGTTAAATTTTGTAGAGTTGAAGAATTCGGATGGAATCTGGGAACTTAGAGCTCGTCTGTAAGGTAAAAATATACAAATTAATTTCACATTTCCTCTTAGAATCGCTGAATATTTTTTTCACACAATTCCGAGTTCTGTGTGAAGTTCCTTTACTAATTTTACTTATCAGAATTTATGGTCACATTCTCGAATTTTAATCTTTTACTAGGCCTCCACATTCTTATCACTTCTTTAAGACTTACATTTCGAAGCTGTTTACTTATTTTGATCGAAAAAAAACATTCTCGCGTAAATTCTCTTTACGTAAGCAAACTTCAATTTTTGGAATGTTATAGAAACACTGAAATTTCAAGAACATTTAACGATTATTATGGATATCTCAGAAAATATGGAGAAAAAAATTAATATACACTTAAATTAACAATGAAAACCAGAAAAGGCTTTTTCAACTTCCTAAATTAAAGCACCAAGTTCTCGACAGATTATTTTTCAATCTGATATTTACCGCAGATGGCCTTTTCTTACTTAAGAATTGATAAAAAACAATGTTAAATGAATACTACTGGAAGTGTTTAGAAAATAAGAAAAGATTAAATTAATAATAAAAGATTAATGAACAGGAATGATTTTTGTCCGAAAGACATCGGGTTTTATTACTTTAAGATGGAGGAAAAATTTTCATTTAGCGGATTTGAAATTTCAGATTTAGTAATCGGGTTGCTGAGTCTGGAGTTTCTTGGATCTTGATGTATTCGGAAACTTCTTAAAGCATTTTCATGCCCATTGCAAAATATTCATATAAATGTATGAAATTTCTTGATGATTTGGTGTCTAGTTTTGAGGGATTTAGGGTAAATGATAAAATATTTCCTAAATATATCCAAATACGTTTTTGAAATGCGCGTAAATAGATTGACGGTCATCTTAAAATTAATAACGATTCATTTATCAAAAATACAAGAAAGAAAGTAAAGTTTTAATAAAAAGCTGCTTTTATGAACGCACTTTCATAATATGTCAAAAGTTATTGAAGCTTTGTTGCCCTAACTTTATTGAAAAATTTGCCATAAGTATTATGGAGCATTAAAATATGCTTTCATTAAAATCTTTTTATCAAATGCAGTCGCTGGCAAGAAATCAAAATATAATGAAATTGCTAATTTAATTTATGAAATTAAAATTGTATTTATCCACTACAAAACTGCATATATATTTCAAATTCTCGCTCATTAGAAAGGGAACAATAAGCTGATTACTGTATTTCACTTTAAAAAGTTACATTCTAGTTATTAATGCATCAATTCAGTCAACTTCTTGCGGATAAAAGTTTAAAGACAATTTGTTACTGTAATACTATAGTCGAAAATATCCAGTGTTATCCTATCTCTACCTTGATAAAGTAATTTTTATTAGAGAAGGGATAGATTTAAAACCCAAAGGTCCATTAACATATGAATAGAATGTATAATTTATTTCTCTGCTTCTTCTCTCAAAATTCTGAAAGAATAAAATTGTAGCAAACATCTCTTGTTGCGTTTTCTAGACATTCAGATTTGATGTCGATTTTAAATTTCTATTCAAAGTAAAACTAATAACAATGTTTGATATTAAGAGCTCATTAACACATTTCCTAAAATTACCTTCATGTATCTTATTAAAAAGTTGTTGCTTCTGTGCTTGCATTGTTATGTTACTGGCTGCTAAAGAGTCGGGCCACTTTGAACCATTAAACCGTTTCAGAAGTATGTTTCTACTTCAAGAAAAGAAAATAAATCTGAGCCTGCAGATGACTATCTCTTGTAGAATAGGTGTAAAACCATTACTTGATGCAAGAGTTACTGACAGGACAGTGACTGAAGTTTGTTGGGTTTAGTGAGAAATTCTTCTCCCCAATGAGTGCATGAAACTAATTCAAAAACTGTGAAATGAGTGGGGGGATATATTTTTGGGGCATATAAGAAAGGGGGTAATGGTTGGCATGGAAAATTTGTGTATAGTGTAGGAATATGGGTAAGAAATGCTATGACATTTGGAATGCTATGACACTTTGACATTTGGAATATTGTAATTACTAGAGTAATATTTCATTTTGAGGAGAGTACAAGATTGGGAGTTAATGAGTGGAGAGACTTTGTTTTGAGGGTAGTGTGTGTAATGAGTGGAAAGACTTTGTTTTGAGGGTAGTGTGGGTAAGGAGTGAGATATTGTTTTCAGTGTAGTGCAGGAGTATGGGTAATATTTTATTTTCAGTGTAGCTCCGGTGTTTGGGTAATAAGTTGAGGGACATTTTGATTTGAGTGCAGTGTCGGAGTGTGGCTGATGAATTTAGTGACATTTTGATTTGAGGGTAGTGTCGGAGTTGGGTAATGAGTGTAGTGACAGCTCGTTTTCAGGGTAGTGTCGGAGTGTGGATAATGAGTGTCGTGACATTTTGATTTGAGGGTAATGTCGGAGTTGGGTAATGAGTGAAATGCAGTGTGTTTGTTTTGAGGGAAGTGTAGGGGTGTGGGTAATGAGTGGGGTGACATTTTGTTTTGAGGGTAGTGTGGGTAATGAGTGGAGTGACATTTTGTTTTGAGGGTAGTGTGGATAATGAGTGGAGTGACATTTTGTTTTGAGGGTACTGTGGGTAATGAGTGGAGTGACATTTTGTTTTGAGGGTAGTGTGGGTAATGAGTGGAGTGACATTTTGTTTTGAGGGTAGTGTGGGTAATGAGTGGAGTGACATTTTGTTTTGAGGGTAGTGTGGGTAATAAGTGGAGTTACATTTTGTTTTGAGGGTAGTGTAGGTAATAAGTGGAGTGACATTTTGTTTTGAGGTTAGTGTCGGAGTTGGTTAATG
>JAPMOQ010059166.1:0-62728 GCA_026543055.1 Argiope trifasciata | reverse complement strand
TATAACGTTTCTCTTCTTTCCCAAACATAACCCGAAAAGGGGGGGGGGGTCAGTTGACCAGATGTATACTAAGTTTCATTTTAGAGCTTTCAGTGATTATTTTAATCACTTATGCAAGTATTGTTCAGCTGTAAAGAATTATTTTTTTGCTCAATTGTGAAGAGCTGTTATCTTCATATAATCTTAGTTTAGTCTCTTATAAACAATATAATTATGACTTTTTCTAAAAAGAAATCAACGTCAAACAAATGAAAAATTCAATTTACTAAATAATGGAAAATACTGAAATCAGTTGAATGTTTGGGGATGATAAATGTAAATTTAATAGAATATTTTTAGAAATTCATTGCTTAAATCCTTTTAAAAAAGGTGATAAGGGTCAAATGATTCACTGTTTTTTCTTCAAAACGTTCAATCCCCTTTAGTTCTTTCCAAGAATATACTGTTTATGTAGCAGTAGATCAAATGTTTAATAGAGCATTAACACTTTTGTTAGGTGAATTTTCACGGATAAATAGAAGGGATACAGCGGAAAGATATTTTTCCTTTTGAGAAGAATTTATGAACCCTTTCACCACCAAAATAATAAAATCCTAAGTTTTATGCGCAAGCTTTTATGAAAATATGTTACGCATTTGGATTAATTAAAACAAAGAAATTTCAAGTTTTGGGAATATATACTTCACTTCGCATAATGAAAAAAATATTTTTTAAAAATTAAGAACCCATTAAAATATTTTTTATGATCTAAAATTATTATATCATTAAGGTTTTGACGAAATTTCATCAATACTTAAGTAAAATTCTACTTGGTTATATTAGATAACTGCAAAATATACAAGATTCTTATAAAAAAAATTCATTCCTCAACTGAATAAAATGTATACAAAGAAATACGAGATGCCATTGAGAGATAGGTGCAAGAAGCTGAAGATATTAAAAATTCCAAGCATCTATAATAACCAATACAATAAAGAAATCAAGTATACCGATAGTAGTAGTTTCCAATGAATCTTTCAAAAAGACTATTTAAAAGTGTATCTTCGACTCAATTTAATATTTTAACTCCATTTTTGTAGGCCCATAAAACTACATAACTATTAAAGAAAAACATTCTTTGAACAATGGGAGGAAACCATGATCAACTTATGAATGAAGCAATGAAAACTGAATTTTAGGGCAGCAATGTAGTCCTTTATTGTAAATTAGACAAAATTGAACAAAGTGTGCTAGTGTTAAATGGGCTTGCTAAAATTAATAGTTTTAACCGAGTATGTCTCCAAGAGTATGTCTTCTTAAAACTTTAAAAAAATTCTTTCAATCAAAAGATTCCAAAATATATATAAAATCAGCTTCACACAAGTATGTCCATAAACAAAAAAAAAAAAACCCAGATTATTTATCACTCCTTCTCAGCAGCGAGGTTCCAATTACCCAGTGGGAAGACTGGCTTGTAATCTATAGGCAATTTTATCTTACCGATCGACCACTCCGCCCCTACCCCCATCTTCACTTAACATTTTTTTTTGTACTAGCAATATAGTGATACTAAAACTTTCATTTCAAAGTTCCGGTTCAAATTCGTTCGTCCACCAACTTGGCCTTAAACGAATGGTTCGTTCGCGAAAGACCGGTTAGGACTCTTTGAACGAAAGAACTACGCTTTTTAGTTCAAGAACGAACTGATGCATTGGTTTTGGCTCGCAACATCACAGGAGAAACCGAAAATCTCCGGTTGTATTGAGTGTCGTAGAGAAAGGGGACTTCTACCTTAATTCTCGAGGCATGCGCTGTTATTTTGCCATAAATAGCTTGTTCCGAGAAGATGATACACATAAAACAGAGATTGTGCAAATTCATAGACTAATGATTCTTTCCCTCTCACGGAATGAAGCAACATGCTTTGTAATTTTGATCATTTCTCTGTCATACAATGTCTGAGATTACAGAGTTATTTAATGATTTTTTAAAGCTTTTTAGAGGCGTTTATAAGGTCAGTTTTCATTTTATATATTATTATGAAATGCCTTTCAAGTTTGAAACTCCATACTGTTGAAATAACTAAATTACGTTTATATAATTCCACAAAACTATTAAGTTCACCACTTTTTACCAAGTATAAAAGCATTTTGTATTTCCAGATACATCATAATATTTTTCAATAAATTTAAAAAAAAAAACATAACTTAACGTTCAGTCATATTTTTATTTATTCAGCTTTTATTTTTACTTCCTAGAATATATGTCAATAGTCATGTCTACTTAATAAGGAGCAGGATTGACTCAGTCCTCGGGCTTTTGGAATACTGATATCCCTGTTTTATACTAGCGCAAATTTAATTAGATTTTTATTGTTTAAGGGCATTTATTCCTATACATTTATTCCTATACTTGCCTCTATGTTCACTCTTTAGTAGGAAAATTATACCTCAAATTATTATTTAATAATTTATAATATGATAAGTAAAAGGTTGTTCTTGCCTTTCAGGGGGTCTGATGGCAATCTGCTGCAAAAATTAAATACTTTTAAGCACCTTTGTATATGCATATGTAAATTGCATAATTTATATTCATAGATTTTTTCTGTTTTACAACAATGCATAGTTTGTCTGAAAAAAAATTTAAACCTTTATTTATTAAGTTTTAATATTTATTTTTGTATCTACAGATCATCTATTGTAAACTTGTACCTTTTCGGATTTGACAAACGCATAGAAATTATAAAAATGAAAAAAAAATGTATGATTAACAACAAAAATTTGTGAAATTCTCCAACATTTCTTAAAATTAAAATAAAATGTAAATATATTTCTGAAAATGCCGACAGTAATAAAGAAGCACAAACGTTGATAATATATTTTAAGTATGACCACAAGTTTTATATTTGATTCTTATAGAAATAACAATTATTGCTTTAAAACTTGACTAGGATGGAAAGAGTATTAAATATTCATTCAAAGTAGTACTCGTTCTATTAAGTAATTTATTTGTAATCTTATAAAGCTGTATACTAAAACTCACTTAAGGATGACAAAACTGCCATGAAATTGATGACAAAAAAATGCCAAGTACTAAATGATTTTTTAAAATCCTTTTCAACAGAAAATAGCAGCATTCGCAAATGATCATACTAAAAAGAAGTCGTCTTACAGACACATTTCTAAACAGTAGTAAAGTATCAATCACACCATCTGCTCAAAAATTTCTCGCATTTTGTAACTATTGTGGCATTGACCTACAATAGTAACGGAATTTTAACACTATAAATTGAATATTTTTACCTATTCTATTGTAAAAAGTCTTTGGCAAATATCCGTAATGCAAAGTTTGGTTTTACATGCATTCTTCCTACATGATTAAAACAAAAATTTGACTCAATTTACACTTAAACGCTATACACTACACTACACTACACTTTAGTCAAAATTACATACCAAGTTTGATACATTTTTGTTAAATTAGTTATTTTTCAGTTATCGCGTTTACGTATTTCTTAAAGTATAGACCGATATGCGGTGAAACCCTTGTTGGATTTCGCAAAAAATTGGACAAATGTTTATACAATTGATACTAAATCTGTGTACCATATTAAACGAATCTTCATTTTGTAATTACCATGCTAATACGAAATAGTCAGATAAGCGGAACTAATCTACACGGATGTTGGAAAAAATTTGATCGAAATCCACAAGTTTGGTGAGAAGAACTGTATACCAAATTTCATCAATCTCGCTCAAAATGATTCTGCGTTACTTTTCTCATAGCCAGGCATTTTTTGAAAGGGTTTTTGAATTGAAGGAAGCTTAAAACGAAGATTCATTAAAATCACGAGTTCGAATTTTTTTAACGATTGCAATATGTTCTCTAATTTTTTTTTAAATTCAGAAATTAAAAATGCCAATTGAAGCATTCTTTTTTTTTTATGAAGATTTTTTTGGAGCCAGAGTGAGACAATATATTGGATTGCTTTGAAATTTAACAAAATTTATCAAGTAAAAAGATTTTAAGAAATAACAAAAGCAATTTATGCAAATAACAAGAATAAAAGCAATTGCTTTTATAACTATTTTAACAGTTGCAAAAAAATGCGATTTAATTATACGAAAAAGCAATATCATTTTGAATTTCATCATAAAAAATATTTGTTATAAATTGTACACTTATTTCATAGAAATTTTAAAATAATTCAACCAAACATTTTTTTTTATTATTTAAATGCTACCCTTTTTTTAACATTAGAAATGGTGTTAAAATTTTTTTAATAAGATAATATGCTTTGGTGTTTAATAAAAACACAATAAAATACTACTTTTTAAAATTAAATTTTGAATTCAAAGTTGGAAAAATCCGTTTTCAGTTTACCTCCAACGCTTAAAAAATAACTTCCCAAATTTCATGCTCCTAATTTCAATGGCTCAATATTGGGCATTGCTCAGAACAAGACTTTATATATAAAGATAATTTTCCTTTTGGGGTGGGGAATTCTATAAGAGTTTAAAAAAGTTATAAAATAATGGAAATTTTTTTTAAAAAAAATTGCGCAATTTTTGAATTTAAAAACATTTGAATACCAGATGGCCCGCATTTAAAAGTTTCGCTATGTAAATATTTATAACATTTAATATGAAAACAAATTGCTCATATAAAGGCTAAGTTAAAAAAATATATAAATAGGTTTGAGATGTTTGGAAAGGAAGATAGTGATGTTGCATTATTTAAAGAGACATACAAAGCTTATTCCGTGTTTGCATATTCAGCCCATAATAATTATGTTGTTAAAATAATACACTATAAGAGAAAAACTATTTTTTTCCTATTTTATTTAAACTTGCTTATTTTACATCTGCTGCCTATATTACAATTAATGAAGGTTGTTTTTATTGGTTAGCAACAAAAATTAAACACCACATTTTGTAATTTACAAAACCAGTCTAATGTCCGAGTTCTAAAAAAATCTTTGACCGAGATTTTTTTTCTAGAAATCAAGATAACACAAAATTAAAAAAGGAGATTCATTTGAAAGAAGTAGTTGCTTAATAAGATAACTATTAAATATTATCAGAGCTTATTATTTGTCCTTAGAAGTGAATTTGTTCGTCTTCTCCTTTGTGTAGTAATAGTTGTGATATAATTGGCGGTTTTTTTTACATAGTAAATAATTCATTATGAGAGCAATACTCGTCATTTAAGCAAAATTTCTTTTTATATCTTAAAGAAATATATATATTTTTAAATGGCATTTTAAAGGTAGAAATAAAAGAGCATACGAAAATAAAAAGTAAAAATAAAATATTTGACGTAATTCATTTTATGACCGTATTGTAGAATAAATAATTTAAGATTTTTTTAAAAAATTATTATTAAAACAGAAGTCAAAATTTAGTATATCAGCAAAGTCGTAAATGATTTCCAAATCTTAAAATTAAAACTGCCTAAAATCTCTAACAAAAAAAATTGTATGCCCAAGCTGAAAAAAAATCGCACACTGATTCTATGCGTTGAACACATTTACCAGCCCTGAAGCACTTCCTTTATGTTAGACCAGTGTCCCAAACTTGCACTGATAAAAATAGAGCTAAACACCATGTAATCCATCCAAGGTCAACTACCAGTCTTAAGTGAGATTACACCACCCGGGCTTTCTCATTCTTTTGAGGACATAACAAGAAACATACGTCTTCTTATCTGTATGGGGTGCATGCATAAAATTACCAAGATTCATACTGTCGTTCGTGAACGAAAATTGCCAGGTCCACACAGCTAAAAACATAAAACATTTCAGATTGCTCACATTCCGAGCAAATACGATGAATTTTTGACACATAGGTTTTCATAATTAGTTCATTAACTGAACCCTGCAATTTGAAAGTGGCCTAACTCCGTTTATACTTGCATCAAGATTTTTACTATTGATAATGTCGGAAAGAAGGGATGAAGGGAATTTCAATTAAGTAGTATTTACAAGTTAACCTCATTTTTCTGGACAATTGCGTTAGTTGAATAACCCGTACATTTAATTAATATAAAACTTGTAATTTAATATTAAATTATAGAAAATATATCACCCAAGGGAACAAGAGCATTTAGTTCAGATAGTGAAGGAATAGTAACCAATGATTTTTAAAAAACTCGAAAAATAAACTTGAATTATAGAACAATCTTCGTCTTCAGAGGTTGAAGATCCGAATAACTATGGAGAAAAGATTGATGTCTCATACATCCAAAAGTGCGAAAGATTAAACGGAATTCAGGTGAATATATTGCACTGAAACTGGAAATATAGTTCCTGAAAAAACTTCAGAAAATGAAGATTGCCGTTGTCGGAATGCTTGGCATAAAAAATTACAACGAAGAAAAAATATTTGAGAAGTTTTAAGGTTTGGGAGATTTTAAAAAACAAAATGTATTACTTCAAGAAGTTGTCGATCACAAAATTGTGGAACGAAGACGTCCAATAACCGGAAAAGGTTCTTTAAAGATTGGAGTTTCAGATATTTCTTGAACTCCAAATCGGAAAATTTCTGATTGTTGAAAATTCTTTTTGCATACTTTTAAAGCAAGCGAAGGACGCTTAAAACGAGTATTAAACTCTGCAAATGTAAGCAATGATTTACTAATGGTGATAGCTGGATCATCAAGACAATTATCTGAGGAAAAGAAAAAGCTCGTTCAAAATCATTTAAAGTTCTCCCAAATTTCAATCCATTATACTAGATATCATAATCTTAATAGAAGATATCTCCATCCTGTTGTACCTCACATTAAAATGCTTAATTTATGCGAGCTTCATTGAGGAAAAGGGAATAAAAGCCGTTAATGAGTGGGCTTTATATAAAAATATTTAAAAAAGATTGATTTATATTTACTCAACCTCGCAAAGATACATGCCAAAATTGCGACTTAATTAAAGCATCGAAGAAGGATGAATAAAAGAAAAAAACCCACCGAAGAATACGGTGTCCGTTTAAGACTAGCAGAATCAGCTGGAAATTCACTAAAGAAGAGCAGGAGCAAGTATCACGTAATTCAGATTACTATTTTGCTTTCTCGTTCGGCTTGCAAAACGCATTACCGTATCTTAAGTTGACTACCTCAGTAGCATATTACAAACGCAATATTCATGTTCTAAATTTAGGTATTCACAATTTTCATAACTATGTTTATATGTACGTTTGAGATGAAACTATTGCATCCAGAGGTGCTCAAGAAGTTGTTTCAGGCATCTTAAAACGTGTTAAAATTTAAGAATTGATAGACAACTTATAGCTTACAGTGATATGTGCACCGGGCAAAATTGAAACATTACAGAAGCTTTAATGAGATTTAAATTTTTCCAAAATTTGGAAAATAATGTTGAAATCCTTTAACGCAAATTTTTCATATCCGGACATTCGTTTTTGCCAAATGCTAGAGATTTTGGAGTTGTAGAAATGTCGTTAAAAATAATTTACTGTCCTTTCTCCAACATCATTAAAAAGTGTCGAAAAAGTAATAATTTTATTCTAGATGAAATGGGAGAAGAATTTTTATCAACAAAATAATTAGAAGACGCAATTTTTAAAAGGGTAAAGAGTTTCTGATGGAGAATCAGTAAACCGGTTTAAAATATGTTGAATGCGTTTTGTCGGAAATGAACCGTATAAAATTTTCTATAATATATCAATGGATGAAAATTTTTAAGTCCTGAATTTATTACCACATCCTGGTAGACCAAGAAAATACAAAAATATTTTATTGACACCAATTATCAAACAAATTACAACAGCAAAATTCAAGAACATTGAGCTATTGCGATATATACTACCTGATCATCATGATTTCTTCAAATTCCTTTCACATGCACAAAATGTAGATGAATAGTAAATAGTTTTGTTATAAATTTATGTTTACAATTCTGTATGTTCTATGATAAAAATGTTTTGAATCGCATAAATTATGTTTCCGAAGTGTATTAAAAATATTTAAAATAAATTCAGTATCGATTTTTTTTTTCAATTAGAAACATCTTAAATTATTTTGAATATACTTGGGCACCTTCAAATTTTATAATGAATCTGGTTTAAAATTTTAAAAGTGCCCTAACTCTATTCTTGATAAGAAAACACATTATTCACTTAATTGTCACAATTTTAATTGGAACCATAAATTTAAGATACACTTAAGGAGTATGAGCCATTAGTATTTTCTGCATATATTTTTAAATTCATTGAACGCAAACCATTAAATATCTGGCTTTGAAGATGAATGGAGGTAGGCCACTTTTAAAATAAACTGCTTATTTCTTCCGACATTTTTACAAAAGACATTGTTCTGTAAATTGTGTTATTAAAACTATACAAAAACAAAGAAAAGCATTTAGAAATATAAACGTGCTAAAATCATGCTGCACATTTACACTTTTTCTGAAAAAATATTTAATGGAAATAACTATTTTTTTAATGAACGCATATAAATTTCAAGATGTGTTTCTTACATTTTTAGAGACGGAATTTAAGATATTCTTTAAACTAACGAGTGAAAAATTTAAATCTTAATTATGACATCTCACTAATTAAGGTCATTGCTCTTTCACAGAGGAGCATATGCTTCGATAATTCTTGGATCAACATTTCAAAGCTACATATTCAAGCTTTTGAAATTAATATAAATGTTTGAAAATATCACTTATGGACGTTCTTACATTTAATAGGATCTTTCAGTTTTTAACTCAAAATTTAATGACAATTTTCAAAAGGAATTGGAAGCAAAACAGAAATTTTCACTAATTTTTTTGAAAATTTCGAACTAATGAAATCAATTTTTAGTGAGATTCGAAGAGATCAATTGCATTTCATCAACAATAGTTTTCCTTATTTTATATGTAATTGTCTTAGATTTAGTTATCTAAATATTTGCATGAAATAAACCAATAAGCTTTTGTAAAAATAATAAATTATGATTTTTAAATTAATTTTTTTAAATATTTCTATCTTAATATATGTTTGCCTCTTTTGAAAAAAAAGTTCTTTGTCGGGTTTAACACATTTGATTTAAAAACAAAATTAACTTTTAACAAAAAATCGAGGCTTTAAAACAATCTGTCTGGCAATTTTTTTTTTTGAAAATATCAAATTTAACAGATAGGAACATGTTTTTTAAAGTTGTGAATGCCAGAATGTGTAAGCGTATGAATCAAATTTTTCAAACTAAATGATTTTGTATCTACCATATTCCTCAATGACATCTAGGCGAAACATAATATAAACAGAAATTAATGCTATTGAGAATGATAGCATGAATGTTTGTGCAACTAAGCAAAATTCAAAATTAAGTTTACCAATTTTCAACAGAAAGTTTTGGGTTGATTCTCCTTGTAAATTTTTCAATGCTTTTCTAATTCAAAGAATCTGATCTTGAAGAACCTGAAGTATATATTTGAGAATAATTTCCTCATATTTATACCCTCTGTTAAATTTATATATTGTTCTAAAATCTTCTGCTTATTTGAGTGTTATATTAATGACGTACTGAATGCAGAAGTAGTACGATGATTAATTATATAATACAGTACATTAATCGCGAACAGAATAGGGTATAAAACCGAAATTTCATAAAGTAGTAAAAACTTAATTTGCGTCGAACATTTTATTTCTATTTTAAAGCCATTTTTCATTCAATTATAATCATTTTGCTCACGATTCCTATTTCTTCATGATTCTCCAGAAGGAGTTGCTAAAACGTAAGATTTTTTTTCTTTTCAAATTTAATCTTTACAAATATTTTGATGCTGTTAGTATGACATCACTTGAAATGCAGAAATATTTAAATAGTTTTCGAGAATTATTATTGGGAATTGGAATTATTTGCAATGTATATGAAGTATCTCATATGTCACATTTTTCAAATATTTTCCTAATTTTTTAAAAACTGTTGATTAATATACTCTTCCATTCATCAAAGTTTTGATGATATCGTTAGTCTCGATTTCATCAATTACAGCATATCATGTGAAACATACTATTTAAAGCGTACATCATGCTATTTAAATAAGCCATGAAAAAAGTTCTTAAACACTGAACTGAAATTACTGTTTAAAACAAAATTTTTCCCAACGTGAAAAAAGTAACGACGGAACGTTATGGTAAAGCAACAAAGTTTATTTCAATTTCATTTGAATAAAAATGAATTGTTACAAGTTATCTCTAAAATTATTTTCGAATTGTTTACAAAATCTGGAGTAAAATCGTCCCGAAAATGAACACTTTGTCTTTGAAAAGTTAATCTTTTGCATTTTAATGTGACAACAATAGCGAATAAACTCTTTCGATTGAATAAATTTAAATTAAGATTTAATAAAAAAAAATTAATAGTTCTGAAAAAGAATTTCCTTATTGAATATTTATTGGTCAAAAAATAATTAAAAAACCAAATTGAACCAAATTTTATAAACCTAGGACTAGCGGTTTGAGTAGTTAATTTTTTTGGCGATTTTTGCTTCTTGTAATTTGCAAAAAAAAAAAACCCAATTTAACAGTATGGCTGTAATATAAATGTATTATAATTTTCAATTCAGAAGCTGTAATAAATTTATATTACAGTGCATTAAATTAAGTAAAACAAGAAAAAATAATTTAAACACAAATAATTAAATTAAAACACGGAACTCCTTGCAAGACCTTATGTCGTATTTTTAAAAATACGAGAAAATTAAAACTTTTTTACAACAAAAATCAAATTTTAACAGTCAGTCTTGATTTCTTATCAGAAAGTTTACCAACTTATTCATGTTATAAATTTTGAGCAAAAATAGTTTAATAGCAACATTTTAAGGAAAAGATGTTCAGAAATATTTTGGTTTATTAATCAATGATCTCTTAAATTATTATTTTGATAAGTAAAATTTACTGAGAAGATTTTTTCCCTTAATGTTCCAAAACCCACATGAAATACTTCCTACTAAAACCATTTTAATAAGGAGTTTATGAGCGCTAAGTGCTGATAGTCTTATCATAAAGTAATCGATCTCTACCGAAAATGTCATTAATGGAGGAGGACACATACGAAAAAATGTGTCGTCGCTATTTTCGATGGTTCAATTGAAAATAGGAAAAAACCATTTGCGCACGTCTCAAACTAAACAGATCGAAAAAACACGGTTCCGCCTGTCTCGGAGTGGAGGTCCTTTTCAGAAAAAACTTCACCGCTTGGAGGGTCAAACTGTCAATTTCTTTTTGTGCGATAATAATCACTGAAGTAAATGCAAAAAATAAAATCTAATTAAGTTTCCAAAAAATCGCTCAGAGGTATATATTCAAATCCTTCAAGGTACATGCAACTACTAAATTTGGCACATAATTAATATGTACCAAGTTTAGTAGTTGTAGATCAAACGTGATGACCTTTAGAACGCCAATACACACACTTTATTATTAATATAGATACAGATGATTCATGGCTCAGTAGTAACCCTTTTGTACCCAATATTATTTAATCAGATTTTCTGTGCAGAATATTTGAGTGAACCGAAGGAAAAGGCCTGATGGCCGAATGATCATAATTGTCAAAGAACGAATTTAATTATTTTATAGTTAAATTTTTATAAAATTTAACAATGAATATTATTTCTGAAACCGATCTTCCTAAAGTACTCTTTCACCTGATCTCTAAGCAATTTCTTTTTGAAGCTAAGTATTATATATACGATAGCAAGCTCAACCTCAAAAAATCTAGTAAAAAAGACATACGCTAAGTAGCTGCAAGAAATTTAAAAGCGCTAAAATGCTAGACAAAATTGCGTAAAGCAGCTAAAGTGATTGAAATTTTAAGCAGCTTTTAAAGATAAATTGAGACTGCTTACAAAAAATTCATAGTATACGAAACAAAAAATTAAGAGTAAAAATGCCCGTAGATAATAATTTTAACAATTAGAAACACAAAATGGACATTTGAGGTTAAAAAAATTAAACTAAGACAAAGATCAGTTATTAACAAAAGCACCGAAAAGAATTACGAAAAAACTTCTGAACCCCACTCTTAAATTGTAAAATTATTGAAGACGAAACTTGAGATATTGAAAGGGTATCTTAGGAAATTGGAAGGTATTTGAGATTAAATGGCAGAAAAGCCAAATGTGCCTGTGTGCGAAACGATGGTGCCAACAATTACATATATTTACCAAATTCAATTTAAAGAATAATCTTATTAAACGCCATTGTTTTTTAAAAAAATTCAACATAGTATGAAAAAATTTTTTGCGAGTTAGTGGCCCCAAACGAATTTATCGAAAACATTAAATCGCTTGCCGTCTTCCTCAATAGTGAGATGTATAAACATGAAATAATTGATCATTTTATGTATTTAAGAACACAAGTTCCGCATTTCATTCGAATTCTTCAATATATGTGCAATTCTATTAATATGAAATATTGAAAGCAAATTCTGTTTCCATATCTTTATAGATAAAGATATTTTTCAGACTTATAAGTCAGCGCAAAACTTATTTGAAAGGTCAATAAAAACAAAAAGTACTTCAATTAATGTTTAATACTATTTTTATTTGAGAATACAACATCCCAATTTTGTTTCATACAGTTATAAAAATGTCATCGGTTAAATGGCGACCCCCTTCGCGCATACACCGCGTAAGTCAATTTTTGAAGTTCGTGTTCACTCTTTGCAGCATATCAATCGTTATGTTTTCAATGGCGTCGCGAATGTTGTTCTTGAGGGGAGCTATTGTCTGTGATCGATCGACATATACCAGGGATTTTAAAGTGAGCCTCGTCACTGAAAAAAACGACCGCATCTTCAGGCAGGTTGTCCAACAGCATTTCAGATGCATTTTGACCGACAACAAAATTGCGTTCAGTTATTCTTGCATAGCAGCCAATTATAGGTATGAAATTGAATGTCTTGATGGAGAATTCGTCAAAAATTAGAGTCGGAAATTCCCAGAACAGCTGCGTGTTCGCAAGCCAAGAGCATGTGAGAACTCAGAACTGACTGAATCACTCTTTCGATAATATCAGGATTTCTGATTGTCCGTTGATGTCCATTTCTGGTTTTAATGACACTCCCGAAATGAGTTAACCCACGAAGGAATCGAATTATGGCCAGGAAAGCGTCTGAGGAGGAATTTCAAAGTGAGCGTGGAAGGCACGTTGCGTAGCATCAAGTGAGCTACCATTAGAAAAGATCCACTGCTCTCTAGACCAGACTCTCTAGACTAGATTGAAACGAACTTGGAGACTTTCCCCTCCAGTAGCACCCATATCATCCCTCTATCCCCTCAATTCATCACTCGGGAGTTTTTTCAAATAAGTGAGTTTCTCTGGCTCACCCTGTATATATTCTATGTAGTACCATATGCACCACTTTTACACACAACTGTGTGTATAAAAATTAGAACACATACAAGAAATGTATAAAATCTATTACTTATGAGCGTAACAGCACCAATTCCAAAATAAGAAATTGCAAAATATACATCAAATATTAATAACTAGCCACTTTTAGTGACGAGATTGATCAGGAAATTATCCATTTTTTCTTCTTATCCGTTTAGAAATTCAGGGATAATCCATTTAGAAAAGATTAAATAAATTTTAAGGACTATTATTCTTTATTCACTAGTAGTATTTGTCTTTAGGGAATTCTGCACTCTTCAAACCTTTTCTAATTACATTTTGTTTAATTAAATGGCGAAACTTTGAATCAGGCGCAACTGTAGAAATCTTCCTCGAGTAAGTGACCCTGGAAGTGATCGAAACTATCATATGTGAAACCTTAGTTTTGACTGTTGCCATTCAACAATAGGACTATTACTGCCTCACCTACTTTAACCGTTTATATAAGAGTATTCGAAAATGAAATTTGCTTCAGAGATCTTTTTGAAATTTAAAATGAAGATCAAAGAACTAGCAAGCTTTCTGACACAAGACGTTTGCAACTGTATGTCGATGTAATTAGGTAAATGTAAACGAAGAATTAAATAATTTGGCTCTGCAATTTTTTTGTTTTACAATCCTGAATCCCATAAAAATGATAAAAAAAGGGTTTTTAATCATTTCAGATATATATCAGAATATATATCGTAATATATTCCGAGGTTGAAAAAAAAAATCTTTGCAATTTATGGTAGCATTTATTAAAATCATAAAAATAACTCTTTAAAACTTGACTTGTGATTATCCAAACGAATTTCAACAAATTTTTTCCTAGAAGTAGCTTTTATTTGGCGTTATTTAAGCCCTTTAATAGGTTTGGAACGACGAATTTTGTATTATACAATTTACAGATATTCATCCCATAAACATTGTATTAAATCCCAGGGTCTATGGCTCAATCTATTAAATATATTTTAAGAGATACTCATGAGAGGTAATTGCTAATACTAGCCTGAATACTAACAGTTTCCCCTCACACCGAGGGTATCTGTTTGTATTCAGGCAAATCTAGTATTTGAAGGAAATTTGCTTAAAAGCCTTAAAGCGAAATTCTTTTGTTTCTAAAACCAACAGTTAAGGGGAGCTATGCAATTTGAGAAAACCAAGGAATTTGGATAGTTCCAGACATAACTGACATCTTCAAGTGGTCAAATATTCTTGCCAACCACGCAGAGGTATCCAAATATACTAACAACTGATTGACTTGATGCGATCTTTATATTATATATATACAAGACCCTTATAACATAAGACACTAAAAATCGCTTCGACATTGCTCTCTTTTCCCACCTTTTTTTGGATGTTTGACTTAATCTTTTCAGTTTTCTTATGGAAACCAATAAAATTGTGGCAAAGAAAACTGTCAATATTAACTGAATACATCTTGTTTTTATTGCGTCATGGTTTATACGGAAAAATTAACGTTATTTGCGTGCCGTTTAACCTGCTGTTCAAAGTTTGACTTAAAACCTCATTCTAAGGTTGTGTGGATTCCATTTGCAGCTGAGAACCGTAACTGGATGTCTTAATATTCGGCTTTTAACGAAGAATACTATACGATTGTCGTACTGATATCGACAGTTCAAAGTACCAAGGAGTCTGAAATCGCAAATTTCTTTCATATTAATTTGGACAGAGAATGTTTGACAGCTCCTTTTATAAAAATCAAAGCTACTAATCGTCAGTGCAGGGTTTTTCTTAAAACACCGGATTCTTTTGATAGTGACGCTTGATTAGTAAAATGTTTCATTTAGTTTTCCAACACTCCTTGACTGTGATTTAATAAAATTGAAAATATGAGGTAGTAAAATTTCAATTTTTTTTTAAAAAAACAGTTCGACATTTTTTAATGCTGAAGTTTTAATATAGCATTTTGCTTAAGAGCATTCTTACACGCGATTTAATTCTTTTTTCAAAATTTCAACTACTTTCAAATGTGGAATGTTGATTATACATAAGGTTTTAATAAAATTAATGACAAAATTAATGACATGTTGTACAGAGTTTCCAAAGAAGTTCTTGTATTAAATTTATAAATGGATGATTAATTCCATAGAAGGGAGTTAGCATCTAGTTTGCCATGGTATCTGAACCTTTTAAACATTAATAAAAGTTTATTTACTGTTTCGCAAGCTCAGATGGAAGAAATACACTTACCGCCATTTCCGCCTCAAGGAGAGCTTCTGTGTCTGTCAAACGGCGGTGCAACTCTGTGCGATCCTCCTCTGCCTCTCTTAGGGCCGCTCGCGCTGCCAGAAGCTCCTTTCTATACTTTTCATTTTCTTCCTGAAGCTTCAAGAAGACCTGAACAAAAAGGACATATTTTTTTGAGCAATTTGATAAAACGGAGGAGGGTTTAAAGGTATGCAAGTGAAATAATTGCGCATATCGTAATATTCATATTTTGTTTTATTTTCGCCCCATTTCAATCCTCAACAATAATAGCCGAGTGCCATTGTAATGAGTCGAAGAAGAAAAATGGCGTAATATCTTTAAAAAACATTTTGAAAAAATGCTTTACATATGAATTGGTGCATACATTGGTGGGCAAGTCGAGGCAAGTGAGATATGTATAATACGCTTTAAAACAAAGATTCATGAGGAGCATTTTCACCCTACAGTTATTCAGAAAATTCTTTAAAACGGGTAAGTTTAAATTACTTAAAAACACTTATTTGCAGTGATTTATTTTATCTTGTGTTTATTAAATGTCCTTCAAAGAGATATGGTGATAAATGTTTTTATCGGACTTGACCTCTGTGCTACGGAATATTATCATCTAGAAGCCCATTCCATTTGATTCTAGCAATTTCAAATTTAATTCTCCGAAATATTCAAACGTAAAAAACTATGCCACAATTAATGGTTTATTTGTAATGCTACTGCAATTCAAATCGCAAAGTAAAAAAGTAAATAGGAGGAAATACAGATTTTACAAAATAACCAAATATGCTACATAAGCATTATTGACAATTCATTAAAAATTTAATTTCTTTTTCAGAGAACGCGAAAGCTTGAAATTTGTTTCTTGTTGAAATGAAAGGGTTTAAAGGAATTAAAATTGATAGGGAATTTGACACCATGCAAAAATATACCTTTTGAGCAACCACACTTACAGCAAATAATGTAATTTTTTTTTATGAGGATGAAAGTGTAAGCAAGTGAAGGTCAAGCTTAACTCAGTTTTTATTTGAATGTTTGAAACATTTTGCATGGTAATAAATTATTAAAATTCTATTTAGAAGGGGCCAAATGACGGTACTGTTCAAAATGTGTGTGAAAATTAAGCAAGCAATACTGAAGTCATAATATTTAATGGAGGAAAAAATATACTTACTGAAGCTGGGACAGGAGGTGGACCAGCTGTAAATAAAAAACGCAATTAGAAAAATAATTAAAATTTAAATTGGTTTAAAATTCAAAAATATATAAATTCATTTTTAGATATTTACCCTCCTGTTGGGCTCCTGTTTTACCACCCTAAATTCAAAAGAAATCATACTATAGTTTTTGAATATATTGAGATAATGCAGGCAAATATAGTTAAAAACAATTGGTTAAAATAAATTATATTGTTTCTTCATCAGTTTCAAATGATAATTCAAGAGTATGACTGAAGTAGTGAACAATACGGAATCATTTTCGCTATAGGTAACTAAATCCTGATACTTTACAAAGATAAAAATCTTAATTTACCAAGACCGATAAATTTATGCGACAACGGTAGTTACCTTAGTTTATAAGTTTGGATAGTTGGACTTGATAATGCTAAAATATATTTAATGGGGTATATGACATTTTTTTCGAAGAATCGCATTTGAATGAGTTTTTATCCACAAGCATAAGTGCGTGGTTAAGACGTCTCTAATCAAAAGCTTGTAGTTAAAATGTAAGTCATCAATTTCTTATAAATTATAGATGCACTTTTTAACAATGATATCTGTAAGAAATCGCGTCTTACTTTTGGGATGTTCATTGATTCGAATCCCTCTAATTCTGATTCCCCGTGTTTGAACAGGAATAAGGTCACTGTTGGAGATCGCCATAAGATTTTGCATTTATCTGAATGCTTAAATGCCTTGGGTTTGTTTAATGATGCAAAAAATGCATTTGACCACGGTGCGCTAAAATCATGTCTAGTCTTTAGATACAAGGGAAATGTTTGACGGAAGCATTAAATTTAATCTTTCAGGCTCCATTTGAATTAGATTTGTACAATCAGCTACATCAACTTGCGTCTTTCACATCTTTATAGGAGTACATTTTGTCATTCATTAGATATTTTACAAGATTAAAATGCATTAATGTTTTGAACAGAAATATTAAGGCAAGATCATTACAATAAAATTACGTCATACATTTTATATTAAATGAACGATAGCAAAAAAAGGAAAAGCTCGCGTATTGGAAAAAAATCTAATCCCTTTGCTATGCCGCTTTTTCGCACAAATGTTTAATCTATATCAAAACCTTTGAAAGTTGTTAAATTCTATTCAATGTTAGTTTTGATCGGGAAGTCTTTGAAACCATAGGTTTGAAACTTTCAAAATCCTCTAAAGACACAATTGGGTTAAATAGCTTCTCATTCACTTTTTTAAAAGTCATCAAAAGTACCGAATCAGATTAATTCCATCCTCACGAAATGCTTCTGAAAAGTTTGTATAACACTGCTTCTGAACCGAAAAGGATTCTATTTGATCTACATTATGGAGAACAAACATTCAACAAACTGTAGGCATCGCATTGCCCCCCCATCTAAAGTAAGCTAAAGAGCTGAAATCCATACGATTGCGATCAGTGTAAAATATAAGAAAGAGAAATTAATAAAAACCAACTGCTTTTTGAAATCCGTTATAAAAGTAAAAGGGTTGAATAAATTTGCAATTAAATAGAATTCTTATTAATTTCTGTTAAGTTACATAATAAATGGGAAATCTAAATTTTAAAACCACTTTATTTTACAATATTTTATTAAGCAATTGTTTGTTTTCATAAATCATTAGTAGTAGTTTTTGAGAGTTCCATTAAGAGATTTTTAGAAATATTTAGAAAGAGTGCAATTTATTTTGTGCACTAAAGATAAAATTGAGTTTTTGGATTAAAATTTATAGATTGAGGTAAACTAATGATATATATTCATCATCTAACTCTGCATTTACAAACATGTGATCGACACTCAAAGAATAAAAAACAATTTAACTTACCTTAGACTTGGGTGTTTCACCTTCCTTCGCTTTCTGAAATATTATAAGATTACCATCATTTCTTTAATATGGAAAAAATACAAAATTTGGTTTTCATTCAATAAACACATTACAAAAAGTTTTGAAGCAAGTTGTGTTAAAACATAAAAGTTTAGCAAATGATGATATGACAAAAATTTGGTTGAGCACTTTATGCAGAATTGTAATTACAAAATAATTGGTAATTTTATAATATTCCTTTAATATCCCTAGTATGAATCAAACATTTAAGGGCTTCTCAAACTAAAATTGAAATAATCCGACAGTGCTATAATTTAATACAAAGTTTAGACATACAGAAAAATCAAATTTCATTAAAAAATTAAGAAGACTCATTCTAAAAACAATTAGTGTCATAATTAGGCAATAAAAAATGAAAACCGAAGGAGCCCAATTTCTGCATTAGCCGTGAAAAACTCTTGTAATCCTTAAACGGTGACTGCCTTTTCTTAATATTTTTAAAAGAATACTTGAATCAAATTTTTTAAGCGAAATGTTAACATGAATCTTAAATTTCAGAAAATCTAATCATATACCATTTCTTAAATATTTTATACCATTTTTCAAATGCAGAAAATTTTATTGAATGTTTTAAATGATAGCATCTCAAATATTTATATTCACTGAAAACATTTTAAATAAATAACGAAATAAAAAAAAATCTAGGTTCAACTATTTATCCAAATTTATTTGAAATTTACACCGCTTAAAATTATCCATTTCTGATTGCATTGCTTCTACAAATTCAAAAGAAATATGAAAACAGTTTTATGAGTGAAAGTTTAGATAGACTTTCCAGCACAAGCATTGTATCGATTTCTCCTATATTTAATTCGATGAAAACCGATATTTATACGCATTATTTCTCTTTCCTCTTTGTTTATGTAAGTAATGATAAAATAAATTTATAAACTCTCAAGCTGAGCAGGATCAAATTTGCGAACTTTACCATTTTTTATGGGCATATAACCGGTCAGAATGCTTCATGTGTTTAAAATAGATCTTGTCGTAATAAGACGCAAATCAAGCTTCATCTATGTGCCTAATTACTAATTTTTAGTCTGAAAAGCCGAGTTCTGAAAGCTGCTAGCGAAATTTTCAATAAGAGTCACGTTTATTCAACATAAGTTGCAGACAAAATACATTAAACATACAATTTTTCATTGAATCCATCTTACAAATGTAAAATTCAAGATTTATATCTCAATCCTTTTATGAAAATGAGTCATGGCATAGAATAATGGTTTTGTAAACTTATAAATTGAAACGTTTTAAGAAATTTTTCTATTCAATGTAATGATACATAAACGACGACGTTTTTAATTATTAAATGGATTCATGATTGAACCATTAAGACAAATCCTTCTTGAAAATATTCAGCTTATCTTAATAAATAAAAAGCTAAAATGTTAAGACGTTAGAGCAGTTATTTACATTCTTTAACTGCAGAAACATGGACAAATGCTACAAAATAGTTCAGAAACAATAAACTTAATTTCAAACTTTCAGTTTATTCTGTGGAACTGTAGGAATTTCGACTTTTTCATTTCGGATACCTCCTCTTAAATACGGAAGGATTTTAACTTTGAATTCAATCAATTTATATTTTTTAGTTTTCTTGATTTTTGATAGTTAAAGATATTTTCTAAAGTTGTAAGAAATCGAAGAAATAATTTACGCAGTTGAATTTATTTTCATGCGTACCTATCGGAGCATCACGAAAAGCCATTAAATTCAACGAATAATTGTATATTTTATTGTTTTGGAAACGTTCTTTAATAGTAAATTCAAAGAAATATAGATTCTTATTAATCATTTAAAAAAGATATTAAGGGGTGATTCTGTTAAATAATTTTTTAAATGTTAATTTTAAAACATCTAGTGCTGCAGATTTCAAAATTCTGAAAATTCAAAATGATTTTAAATGTTTATGTAGCACAATATACAGAACAGGAATGCAACAATTTTGCAATGAAATTTCAAACTAAGCAATAACGTAAAAAAATTTAAAAGAGAATTTTTTTTTACTAAGGGTATTGCATAATCTATGAATAAACAAAAAGAACCTAAAATTTCATTCTTATCCTCAAGCGCACAGGATACTGTCGCATTTAGTTAATAAAAGATTTCTTTTTACAATTTTTATTATTTATTTTTGATTATTTATATACTTGATCATTTATATGCAAGTACATACATACACAAGCCATTGGCTTTCGAAGTACAAAAATTAAATGTTACTAATATTTTGTTCCATTTCTATATTTTAGATTGCTTGAAGCGTAATTCCAGCAAGAATATCAGGGTAGAAAGAAATATCTATTAAATTGTGAATTTAAACTTGTAATAGCTTTGAAAATTTGTCTTTTTATGCAGATAAAATAAATTATAAATAAAAAATATTTCAGTACGTCTTGGGGTGCAGCAAGTTTCATAAAAAACACAGTTCCTACAACTTTCTAAAGATTTTTGCTTATACCGATCATGAAATAAATTTTTAAATATGCTTTGTCGAATGAATATTAGTAAAAGCAGTTATACACTATTGCACTACCATGGCAATAAGTCGTTGAAATGGTTGTTATTGAGGTAAATTGGGTATTTATCGGCGTCTAGCGACAAAGGCAAAGCCGATATCAAATGAATAGCTTTATCAAATTTCAGTTAAATTGATATTTTCGTTCCGTGTATAGTGTAACTGATATGTTAGTTTGTAGCTTGTAAGATTTTGCCAGTCTAAATTAGTGAAGACAAAACAATTATTGATGTTTCGTATTTTTTTAAAAATTTAGAGACTTTCTTAATATTGAGCTCTACTTATGAATCTAGAGCTACATGACATCAAAATTGCTTCAGAAAAGTATCTTTGTCAGCAAAAAATGGGAAAATGCAGTTACCATAATAGAGCAAACAGGGCTAAAAGCTTCTATTCCGTTACTTTTAACAAATTAGTTTCCTAAATGATAGAAGATCAGACTAAATAAAGGAATTTATTAAAATCTAAACAAAATTAATGTTCCAGTTAAGTTTGATTCCAACTTCGCCCAATTTAGAAAAGTTAGACGTTTCATTGATATGGCAGACTTGTATAAAAGAAGTGCCAGTTATGGAATAAAATATTCTAACCAGCAAAACTAACAATAAAATGGTTATAGATAATATTGATACCACTATCACTTTTTGGAAGAAAGAGAAAAGAACTACACAGAATTGTATAAAAAAATTCTAGTGCATCAAAGACGATTACTGGCGACAATGATAAGACTGAACCAAAATTTTCTGCACAAAAAAAAAAAAAAAAAACCAGATCCATTAAATAGACAAGCAATAAAACTACCAACTGTCTGTGTGGTTTGATATTGTTAAAACTTTCACACATTTATGGTTCGAAAAATCTTTTTAACGTTCTTGAGATAGAGATAACGTGAATATGAGAAGGTTATAGACCCGATTTTTCAAAAAGGCATTTTGCAGTTTCAGAGGATATTCTTTGGTAATTGTAAGTGATAAAAGTAAAATTCAAATAAATTTGGTTTGTGGCATTTTTAAAAGCAAGAACTGAAAGACTGTAGAGAAGATGGAAGTTCCAAAGATAATCTACGATGAAAAAGATTGCATCGGCATGATCTCAGGGTTTGGAAATGACTTAATTGAAACCCCACCCCTCTAAAACATGTTTCCTGTTGTTCTCTCTCGTACTTTATATGGGAAACATCTGAGGTTCAACCAAATAATATGGAGGACTCGGTTCTCGACTTTTTCCGCCTCCTTTGTCACGTTCAAGTAGAAAAATAGTGTCTGACGAATCTGCTTAAAATCTTAGCAATTCATTCGCTTGAGAAAGATACCCAAAAGTAAAAATTGACACACTTGTAAATATGCCAAAATTTTATTTCATAAAAGAGTAACAGTGGCAATGAAATTGAAACAAACATTTAGTAGCTGTAACATACGCAATCACTAACGATAAAAAAAAAGACAAAAATATTTGTTTTACTTTGAAATTTGCGATTTTTCCATTTAAAGTCATCTTTTGTAACATAGGAAAAAAAATTCATAAAAATATTTTAAAGTTTTATGAATCTTTTTACAAATTTGAAATTCTTCGCGGTATCGAGATGTGGTATTGTAACCAGAATTTTTTTAGAAATTCCTTTCGACCCTAAAAGCTATTTTTTTCTCTAGTATTACCAAAATAAAAGCATAAGAAAAAAAATCAATTTTTTTCTCTCTTTTTTTTATTATTAATTTCAAACTTTTTGCGGCACCTCAACATATTGTAATATTGCAACCAAAATTTAAACTGTTTTTGAACGTAAAAGAAAGTTTGACCACCCTATTACAAAAATAAAATCTAAAAAAATTTAAGGCCGTTTTCAATCCGTCCTATCCTATAAGTTTCACTCATGCTAACAGGAATTTATCATGGATCAAAGGAAATTATATAAATACCCCTTATATGAAATTGTGGGTCATCTTTAACGCACTGAATATTAAGAATATTCTCTTTATTTTCGCACATAACAAGTACGAGTTTCGTAAAGTGTTAAAGTATAACAGCATGTTTCCGGAGATTAATATTTGCAAATGACCTTTGGAGCTTCTGCGAAATTCAGCTTGCGAACTTTAGCAAATAATCATACAAACGATTAATACGAAAAGTACAAGAAGTGGAATAGGCATTTCGGACGCTTTTATTCGATCGATTACAGTCAGCATTTTACAGAGCAACAATTGCTGTTGCAAGATTATTTACCGAGTTTTGTTTGCCATTGAGTTTTATTAATTGCATTTATACGTAGGCGAAAATGAAAATTGAAAAAATATTAACTCCTTGATTGATTTCTGCTTAAATTTAAATTTGATGCTGACATCCATTATAGATGCTAAATCTTAGTTTTAAATTTTATGTAGCTTTTTACTTTATATTATTGTCTCATTACTCTGACGAATGTTTTCCATTTTAAATTTCAAAGAAATTAATGGAAATCTAAATTTAATGTAAATGCCATGTATAAATTTTAATCTTCTTGGATTGCTATATTTGAATTATCCTGTTCAGAGTTTTTCTGGGGGGAGGGGGGAGAAGCCAGGACATTTATCCCCGACCTTTATCCAGGACATGAATCTCGGCTTCGACGATTACAATGTGTAGGAATACTCTATGTATGTGGAAGTGGAAATCTCGTAGTTCTTAAGCAAATAGCAAGACATGGAAATTTCAACACAGCACTTATTAATTTGCATTAGACACCATGATCTTGGTTACTACGATTTTCACGCTAAATTTTCCTCTATCGTTTCCAGGAATAGTGCAACAAATAAATGCCATGATTTTCATTTCACGAAGTTCCAAAAAAAATCCTTACTATTAAGGAATTCTAACATATCGAATACAATATTGCATATGATAGACAAAATTATAAAAATTCCATGAGCGAATACAGAATGCTTAGTAATAAAGCACTTTTTCAGAATATACGTTGAACTGATTGCTTCAAAGATGTGAATCATGTATGGTGTTCAAAAGAATATTTAACGACTTTTACACAAGTAGCTGTTTGAGCCTAGTTAGAATTCGAAGATACTGATTCTCTTTTTGAATAGATATCTCCCACTGAATTTAACACTATCGCAAACTCTTGCTTGCTCCTTTTGGGCTGGTATGGATTATAAAGGACCAGTCTCGTTTTGTTTCCCCATCAAAAACTTCCTGTTTTCGTAACTATAGCTCAAATATTAGATGTGCCACAAAATTGACCAACACAGAAATATGAGAGGCATTTTCAAATGTCTGAGACTAAGAATATTATTAAAAGGGAGAGTTAAAAAAAATTCAATTTCACTAATATGTCCCAAAATGTAGAAAATTTTCGAATTTGTCATACTAACGCACAACCGATCGCCTTCAACGGAATACAATTTGCAAATGGAAAGAAAGCAATGTAGGTAAAAATTTAAAAATCTTGTTTTGGAAGAAAAGATGGAAAAAGATTATCGTAAAGAGACGTTAAACTAAAAGACCCAGTATATTTTTCTACTTATCAGATGCAGAATTAGGAATATCCTGTGCTTATTGCTCAAAATTGTAGGAAAATTTGAGATGCGACAGAAAGTACAATTCGAATGCAAGAAGGTATGGATCAATAAGGACTAACTACTTGTAACGGAATTTTTCTTGGGATTTTAAAAAGACAAAATAAAGGGATTAACTGCCATCAGAGTTCAAAGTCTTATTTGCTTTTTATAATACACTAGCTGGTAATCAGCGCTTTGCTGCTTTAGAAGAAATAATTTTGGAAATATCGCTTGAAATTAAAAGCAACCATCTCCTTTACTGGGAATGATAGAAAGAATATTTTCGTATCGGAAAGAAATACAATTGAAAATTGAGTGATATATAAAGGAGAAACAAATATTAAATCTACTTTTTTTAAACTGTATTATTCCAGACTTTGGGGTTGGCAATATATATTTTTTTGTTTTTCCATCTTCAGAAGAAACAAATAAGCTGAAATAAGTATTCACAGTTTCATCGCAAGCGGATGAGCGGTCCGGTAGCTCATAAGAGAAAAACCCATTTTTATTTATATAGATTATGAACTAGGTTACTTTGCAACAAAGTAGCGTTTTAAAACCTAAAATTTAAACCCTTTTAAAAGGCGTGTAAAAGCGCCGCGTTCACCGACAATATTTACATGAGCTACTTGTGTTAAAGAAAGAAATACAACTAAAAATATAAATACAACTTTAGGAACTCATAGTTCTGTACTTCATGCTTTGAAGTCCTATCAATGCATTAGTAATAAAATGAAGATTGTAATTGTTAAAATTAAAAGTTTAATCAGGTTTTACTCTAGAAATTATCACATACTCTAATCGCATGCCATTGGCAAATCGCAACTCCGATGGAATCTTATAACCTGATCTTTGGCAATAAACCAACAATATAGGAATACAAAAGTACTGGATGTTTTATGATCGTCTGTTATTTCAACAAAATTGAAGATGTGAAATATAATCTCAAAATGATATAAATTTCATATTTAAATCGCTGCATTTGAATTATTTCGTTTCCACGATTATGGAAGTACAGACTAATAGACGCCCAATCCCTTGAGGAGTTTCTTTCAAGATTTGGTATTTATTCTATTTAGATGTTGAATCTATATACCAAATTTTATTCATCTACTAGGTTTCTTACTATTGGAGCTATCGAATTTATATATTTGGACAGCAGGGCAGAAACTAAATTTTGAACAGTTTCAGTGAGTAAAAAAAGTCTTTATGGAAGATCAAAAATAAATTAGTATAATTTCTAATGCTTGCTTTTCTTATCTTTACAAAATACTTATATATGTTAATTCACGTCTTTGAAAAAGTTATTATAAAATTCTTTACAAAACATAGCAAGATTGGGTTTTTCCAATTTTTAGTTAAATGACGAATTTTCATACAAAAACGTTTCCGTACGTAATATACAAATTTTTACTAATGTGTTTCACAATAAACCTGCAGTAAATATTTGATTTGTCTGAGTGAAGTGCAAAACATGGCAATAGTTATTCAATTCCAGTTTGTAGCTAATTGTTTTACAAGGAAGTGAAGTTGAATAATCTTTGAAATTAATTAGTGAAATTACTAAAAAGCCTAAGACTTCTGTGCAATATATATGTGTATGAAATAAACATAAATTGCGTGAGTAATAGAACTTTGAGGATAGAGATAGATCCAAAATTGAATTGCTCGCGTAAGAAAAATTATCATGCAGAAGGTGCAAGATAATCCGCGAATTAGGCACCTCAACTGGTGACTAATTTAATGATTGATTGCAACATTAAAGTCGCATTCCAAATGAAGAGATATTAAAAAGACTATAATCTACAAGCGACCAAAAAGTATTTTATAATAAAAGAACGTGAATCGAATTAAAGGAGCATATAAACAAGTCAACTTCAGGGAATCATTTTTAGGGATGAATCAAAATCAATTTCTATGGATCAGACGGTCACATTTTGGTTGAGAAATCCAAACCAGTAAACGTTAATTTATGTGGAACTGTGAAGCACAGTGGTGATGGGATCATATACAGCAGAGAAGGGATGGTATTTGTTTCAGAGAAAGAATTATGAAGAAAAACATGTATTTGGACATTCTAAAACAAAAAGTTTTCACCAATACAGAAAAACTTAGAACCGACTTTATTTTTTAACAGGATAACGGTACAAAGCACATTTCTAGGATTTGTCATGAGTGGTGTCTTTATCATGCTTAACAACAGTTTCATCTCTCCCCAATTTCCCAATTTAAGGCCTATATAGAACATTATAGGAAGAAATCAGTCGTGAACTAAAGAAAATAATTGACAAGACCTATCTCGAAAGAACCATGCAGGACATTTGGAGTAACATTTGTGCAGAAAAAAGAACTTGTGGGGGTTATAACACAACGCTTGAGTGACGTGATAAAATAGATAGAGCCTACTGATCATTAAATGCACGTTGGTCAGCATGACAGTATAGGAAGATTTTACTTACTAGCATTTATTGATTCTTTTATTTAAGGTATTCAATTTTCTCCATTATTTTTTCTTATATAATAACTTTCCTAAATAATAAGTTAAATTCTGTTTAAACAAATTTTCAGATTTTCCTAATAAAGTATTTTGTGTAAACTCTCATTAAGAGTCATAGCTATGCAAGGAAATTTTATCCGCTGTATGTTACAAGCTCTATATAGCTCTTTGCCTTTAGAGTTTGAGTTGACACGCATAAAGGACGAGTTTCTTTTGAATATTTTCCGTTCTAAGTATATATTTATAAAACTTCATAACAGGCAATTGACGGAAGATAAAATTTGCGTATATTTACAAGTAGGAATAATTTTATAATTTCTAACAGGGTAATTAGATACATGTGATGACAACTGTCGTTTCGTTATCGCAACAACCGTATTAATACCTCCCATAAGAAAGAAGACTTCTCCAATATTTTATCTACCAACTGTATGCTTGCTAGAAAATTATGATGGAAACAAATTGCTGCATTTTCTTTAGAACATAGCCGTGTACATGGGCATACCAATCAATGTGCCTTGAACGTAATCCATGTTGCTTCACTTGTAGATACAAGTAAAAGATTGAAGAATACGATTTAAGTTGACTGAATAGATTAGAGTTTCTTAAACGATACAAAATTTCATTTGGTAGTTTATTCCTCTGCGTATTGATTATGTGCATCATACGGTAAACATTTTCAATAGTGTGTGATTTTTTTAGATATATGCTGTAAATTAGAAGATTTATACACAAAAGGCATCATAGAAAGTGGGAAACCAAAATGGTGTGCTTACCATATCCGAAAGCATCCTTTCGTATTGCTGCGCCCTTGACTTGACGCTGGAAGGTGCTTCCTCCTCACGACTCCTCTTCCGGGAGGGACCTGAAATAAAGAAAAGGATATATGTTGAAGAAACATGTCCGAATTCTTAAAAATATTTAGTATACATGAAACTAAATTTTTATACTAAATAACTTCCTTATATTTTGAATATACTAAAAATGTATCATTTAAAGTATTCGAATTTTAGGTAATTATCTTTTAATTTAGTAAGTTTTAGAGCATTTTTCTTTCACTGTGTATACCGTTGATTGGTATTACTTACAATTCTTCACCAATGTTGGAGTATTAAGAGGAAATCTATCATGATGTAGATTTCTTTTGCATTGGTTTATTTGGATTTTTTGCATCACATCTCCGAATTTTATTTGTTAACTCATTTTGAAGAAGGGGCATTAGTAATAATGACGAATAATTGGCGAAAATTTAGAATAAATGAGTTAAGTGTATCTAGATTGATTTGAGACTTATGTTTACAGATGTGTGAAGTATATCGAGATTTAATCGCATGATTTACAAAAGCAGTTATGATGATATTAGGGCTGACTCAGTTCTCTAATTTTTTGCTATTCATGAAGTGTACTTTGATCTCAAAGCAATTTATATGAAAGTAAAAACGCTATTGTAAGGCATAAGAAGTCTGAACTGATCAAATACACTTTGCCAAAGATTTAACATTCCTCGGCCGATTTTATCTTTCGCTGTATCAACATTACAAGCAAAGCACCTTCGATTCAAGGCTTTATAACACTGCAAAATTGAACCTTGCGCATACTATGATGAGTGATTCGCCTATCATATAACTAAATTTTAATCTACAATTAGATGAAATTTTAAAGTAAAAAATCATTTAAAAGCATTTATTATACCAAATACCCTTCTATTAGTACAGAAATTACAATGCTTGCCTCATGTAGGCTGTGTTAAAGAATTATTGATTAGTAATTAAATATGTCAGTTGCCTTTAAACATAAAATTCAGTCAGCAAAGAATATTCAGCATTCAAGTCACCTCAAAATATTTACCGGTTATTGAGAAAATTAACAAGAGATTAGAATCGCTAATTAGAAGCATAGAATCAGGAAAAAATTCTTAATTATAAGATAAGATTCATAAAAATATTTTTGGAAAAGTTTTGGTATAACCACAGCAATATATTCAAGTTATTGTAAACCATGTTTAAAACTATACGCAAGTATTTAAATTATTAGAAGAATTCCGTTTGTGCATTGCTGATAAGTCTAGTTTCTTGCATTGTATTTTAATTCCATGCAAATATTTATATATAAACATTAATTTTGTTCAATATTTTCAGTCTTCATTCCACCATACTATTTCTGGCCTTGGGTATTTATAATAGCTTGAAAATAAGTTTTACATCAGCTTTTCAATATTTTGAGCTCCATTAAATAACCAATCTTCAAGCTAATAAAAATACAAAGGGAAATTAAAATAATGTTATGGTTTATCAAAATTTTATTGCTTTGGTATTAATAATATTCTGATTTTTAATGAAAACTAAATTTAATTGAAAAAACAGCTGCACAGAAAGGAATTTGGAATCTCTGAAAATTTAAAGTTTAGGATTGTAAGATGATTTTAAAATAGCTCTATTGAAATAGCTTTCTTCGAAATTGCTGGAAAAACGGCAAAATTTCAGTCAATTTAATTAATTGCATATATAGGCCTACCTGTGGTGGTCTGTATTGACCCAAGTAAGGTTTACAAGGCTCGATTGATATTACTAAAATCATACACATATAGATAGCAACAATGACTTGATTTAAAAGTGAATTTCTGATCGCCGTAATATAATGTGTCGAGGAATGGTTGTAGTTGACTAAACCGAGTGAATACAATCTTTAAAATAGATTTCTTGGTTAAAACATTGAAATGTCCTTTCTTAGTGAACACTTAACACCTAAGCAGTAATTGAATTTCAAACAGAACTTTAAATTCAATATTTTGCATAATTTTAACTAAGCATGTCGCATCAAATAATGGACAGATAGTGCCAGAGTATAATGAACATTATTGTTGAAATCGCTTAGCTGTTCATACGTGTGTTCATTAGCTGTATAACATTTTCTGTCGTTCATACAAGATGCCCTTTTTTTTTCTTGGAGCTTTAACTTCATTATGCATCATGTTTGAAAGATACGAGAGGTTCTCGAATTCAAATCCCGAAATCCGACGTTGAAACAATGCATTCCAACTCCTTCTGGTAATGAATATCATTGATGAATTCGAGTGCAAGATCATATTCTCTGTTTTCCCGTTAATTTTGTAATTAATTTTTTATTTTATTTTGGTGGAGGGTTAATTAAGCAAATACGTGTGTCAAATCGAAAGTTTACATTTCAGAGAACTGAAAGATGTAATCACAGATAACTAGCATAAAAGATTACTCAAATGATGCGAATGCATGAATATTTCGAATCGATTTATTTGAAAATCTAAAATTATGCACTTTAAAAGAAGTGAGCAGGAGAGAGACTTACCTGCTGCCTCATGATCAGGAGACTGCCGTTTACTCATCTGAAAAGGAAAAGTAGTAATTTAATTGTCATGACGTATCAGCATTTCTCCGACATAAAATTTCTCTAAAATTTCAGACCTTCATAAAATTTGTCATATCGTCAATACTCTTGAAACAAATTAGAATCTGATGTATTAATTTATATTCCACTTTTTATTCTTGCTATCTGGTGAGAATGCTGGTGAAGAAATTAAAGTACATCAGTAAAGTTGAGTACATGCGTACTCATCCAAACTCCATTCTTTTAGTATAAGTTTTTAAAAGCTTGTAATCCATCAGCTTAATTATATGAAACCAATTTTTAATAAAAATGCTATAGCTTATTCTGGAATTCCCAACTATGTCATTTGTTTTAAGGCTCTTTTTTACCTTATTATCTGTCAACAGCAAATAGGTCGAAGATAGATCCATTTATCTCCTATTTTAAATCTTATTTACTCGATTAGTTTTGATATTTTGAATTTTAAAATCGCATTCGTCCACATTAAAGCTACCCAAGTTACTTCTATTTAAGGGTTATTGTTTTTCCGAACGAGAAGAAATACCTCTCCTGTCAGTTTCATAACTACCAACATATATCTAGAATCAGTTTTGAAATAAGTTACTGTCGACAAGTAGAAACTTTATTTCTTTGTCCATCCTAGTGTTTAAAAGTTTGGCGCTTTTTCCTACAGTAAACCTGAAAACAAATGTCAAATCGATTTTTCCCATCTTTAAAAATTTAAGAGAAACAAGTCAAAATTTATTTTTAGTAAGATTGGCAACGTTTTTTGAATTGCAGATTAATTTCAGATCTAAGCAATTAAAAATTGGAAGTACTGAATTTCAATTTTAAAAAATTTTAACAATTGTTTTAATCTCTGATTGCATCAGCTTTCCTCTTTTTTGAATTAGTGAATTGAATTTCATTCACTGACTAAATTAAATGTTTGATACTCTTAACGTTCCTGCGTTTTGTGGCATCTTAAACCAGAAAGCCGATACACTTCCCCGAAAGCAAAAGGGGTCGATCCCTTGATCCTACTGAAGCAGTGTCAAAACGAGGCCAATTATTAAAGAAAATTAAAAATGAGTTCGAAATTTGTTTTTTAGTTTTAAAAAACATTAAACCGCTCAAAATTTCAACCATTTAACTTATGTACAGAATAAACTATTCTTTTGCATCAGTATAGTTAATGTAGCCGTGCGGAAATTTTAAAAGTCTTTATTTACCTTTCATATATATACAAAATTTAAAACAAATATATGCCATCATTCAGCAATGTCTTGGGGCGCTTGCTTTGAATAACTACAAAGCTATTTTTAAAACTATCACATTAAAATAAAAAAAAAAAAACGAAATGGATCAAGAAATATTTTAGCAGTTGGAGTACAGTTTATAAAGAAAACTTCAGTGATATTTCAGAATTAGAATTTAATCTTGGCTTTCTAAGATAATCAAAGACATTAGGAGTTACAAAAAGTATTGGGACAAATTTGAAATGAAAAATTAAATATGCTGAAAATCAATTTTAGACGATAAATTTAACATGTGATTTTCAATAGATAAAATCGCTTCTCGATATTTTTTCTATAACTAAAAATAGGCGTGTAATATTGAAAAAAGATGTAAAGTTAATTAATTGTATAGAACTTTTGAACCCTGTGAATAAGGTTAAAAGCAGTATATTTACTCTGTTTCAAGCAAATAGTGTTCAAGACGAGAAAAGATCAGAGCGTTCAAGTACGAAAAGTATTGGATTGCGAAATAAGTTCAATTTAATCCAACAACTAGATTAGTAAAATTGTCAGTGTAAAAGCTTGGAAAGTCTGTAAATCCTAACGAATAAACATGTCCATCTTTACATTCTTAAGGGAATTTTAAAGCAAAGTGCGAGCAAGCTGGAAATTTCAAGGTATCTTAAACTGCACCGATCATAGAGGACCCATTGCTGATATTTGCAAGTAATGGGTCTTCTACCACTGTCCTAGAGTTAAGATTCCATCTCCAAATCCAGATTTTAACTCCAATGAGCACCTATAGTATTTTCATTAAAAACTGTATGAACATCAAATTTTAGCAAGCAGGATTGTAAAAAAGTGCTGAAAGTGGGAACAAAAATCAAAGGATCATTTTCCTAAAAATTGGTCCAACCCATACCAAATAGACTACGAGTGATCATAAAAATAGACTGTTAATTGAGTTATTAACTTTTAAATCTACATTGTTTTCTTCATCAGGAAGTATCCCAATACATTTTTAAGCCTGTTATTTTCTTTGATCTCTTAATTTCAATTACTCTAATTGCTTTTATGTAAGTTTTGTTTGAATTATGATTATATTATTGGCTATTAATTACATTCCATGAATTAATATATCAAATAATATCCGTTTCTTTTGGTTTCATTTGTATGTTTAAATGAAATATAATAAAAATCTAAACTTGTTTAGTGTCTGAATACTTTTTTTAACAAACTAATGTCGCAGACACGATTACGTGCCAAATTTCACTTTTTCCTTACTGAATTCATATGCTGGCAAATATCTAGGAAGTCACTTTGATGAATTGATATGGATTAATCTAAAATTATATAAACGTCTGTAATTATGATAATTTTAAATGTTAAGCTTCAATTTAGATTTTTTTTTGTTGCGTTCTAAAGAAAATGTTTTGCAGAACAGACTTCTCAAACGGATACGAATCAAAAATTCAAAAGTGAGAAAATTAGCATTGAAAAACACAGAATTTCGCTTATATTCTCATACCAGTACTCCAGCCATCAACACGCCGACCACTGCATGAACATACCGACAGACTAACTTTCTATCCAACACGGCAAAATATTTGATGCGAACCTACAGATTTCATGAAAAATCTACACACTAAATTTCAAACCGACAGTTCATTGAATCTGAATTTTCTATAATTGCAATTTCCAAATCCGAATTTTTCGGTATGAAACAGATTCCACCGAGTCTGAAAGCTGGAATTTTTTTTTATGTATTACAAAATACGTTCCTTTATATGAAAAAAGTTATGAATTGCAAACGAATGAAAAATGCCGCTGTTACAAAAAGCAAGACAGTAAAATCGACTTTAAGGATTGAATCCAAAATTCCATGATTGCATAGTTATGTATAGTTAGTTAGTTACCTGGTGCAAGTTATTACGTAAAATATTAATCCGTTCACTGTGATGTGCTTCGCATCTATTTTTTAACTGCACTGAAATATCTACCTAATTGTCGATTAGAATTAAGGGAAAGAATGTGGTAGGTCATCCGATCAGAAAGGCGGTCCAATTTCAGTGCAAGCATTGAACGTGCTCAATGGAAGTGTTCCAACTCTTAAAAGATAGTAGGCAAGAAAATGCTACATGAACGAGTATGGATTACAAAATACCCAAAGTATCGCTCTCCATCGAGAAACCATTTCCCAATCGAGGAACTTCGTTTTTGCAACATTAAGCAGCACAATAGTTAAAATTGCGAGAAATATGATCTTGCGTAAAAGATCAATTTAGGCTGAAGTCATCCTATGTTTTTCGATTTCGGATTGTTAATTTTTAAATCCTCTTCATATTTATGAAAATGCTATTCACGCAAAGCAATTTTTAGCCATATTTTTTTTAACTGCAAAAGAATGAATCTAAATAAAAACTCATGATTTTCGGATCCAGTTTTTACAAAAACTATAAGGCACAGTGCAGTGTCAAACATATTGCGAACAATTTCTGGCTAATAGATTAAATTCAAAATTAAATGCATATCTACGTTTTCACAGATATTTCTGCAACGAATTATTCACCTCCTAAATATCCCAGGTTTATCTGACGACTTAGTTAGATGGCGTAGAAAATAAAAAACCCCAATTTCCAATGTTTTTCACAACAACCAGAAAACGCATAACTACTTTAGATCAAGTTGCATGCAAATTTGTCTTGCCTGTGACGTTATTTTCTGGATTTCACAGACAGATGGCGATCAACACGAAGAAGAGTCGGATTTGACACATCTAAAATTATGGCCAAACCACAATGTCACCAGTCAAGTCATTTGTTAACGAAGCCGATTTGTATGCAGAAAGAATAAATAGTGTCAAACTAAAGAGAACGCTTAAAATTTGAAAGAATTCTCAAATTTTTGGTGTAAGTCGGCAGCATATTTCATCTTCATGGCTTAATTACACAAAAAGAAACCAGCCTGGTTTTTAAACAGTGTTCAGACCGGAAATTTTACGGTTCTTTGAGATTCCGCTGTCGAATTTTGGACGAATGTAACGATAGAAAGAGCAGCTCTGTTTGGAGATTTTTTTTTTAACATTTGACTTTTAATAATAATCGTATGTTTTCATACGATTGGATTATGTTTTGAAATACCTAAATATTTACCAACACTTTCCTCTCAATAACTTGCTTGCTATTTTGCTCAATAACTTAGAGTAATATATTTTAGCGCATTCTGGAAGCTATAATTTCCAACATATTAAAGAATATAAATCCAAACTTTCCATTTATGCAATGTAACTGGTCAGAATATCTGGAGTTATTTGCTAATTTGAAAATTTATTTTTGAATTTATTGATTTAATATTTTTAACTGCTACTCTACTGAGCTTTCACAAGATTTCCAGATTTTTTTTTAAATAATGAATATTAACTCTAATTGAAAAAAAAGCAAAATATATTTGCGTCTCAAAATGGCGTTTGTGCAAGTATAATTCAAAAAATTAAAATCGATATCCAGATTTTAAAAAAATTAGATTTTCGAGGAAATTTAACCCTTTTAGATTAGTAATATTGAAATTCCGTTTTGAAGCAACACTACGGCTATTTTCAAACGGACACGCATTTTTGAATAGTGGTCAGATGACGAGGACAAACCCAAGCTGACCCTGCCTTTCCAAATTTCCGCACAACACCTAGCGATGGTCGTTTTATCCGGAAGGATTTAACATGCACTCTACACGCTTACACGCAGGTTCGTTATGAAGTCGGGTTTCGAACCTGTAACCCCCTCCGGTTCTAAAGCAGAGTACTTGCGAAAAAATCACCCCCCACCCTTCAGATTTTCGATTGGATGGCATCTCCCAAATATAATTCAAGACAATACATCATTCTGGTGTTTTAATTTTTGTAGCTAAAAATACAAACGTAGTAGTGAGAAGACTTGGATTAACCCTTAGCATTCCGATATCTCCACTCGGGAACCATTCAATATAGTGAATAAGTTTGTCTTTTTATTTTCTTAAATTTTGATTGGTAAAAATACTTAAAAGTAAAAAAAAATATGAATTTTTTTACGGGAAAATACAATCTAGAAAAATTTATAAAATTTTCGGAGCTAAAAACTATTATTATTCGGCAAATCTTATTCAGCGAATTAGTTTTCGGAACAAGTCAATTTAAAAGAATTGATTATTTACTTTAAGAAACAATAAACAATCTGGTTACTTAGAAAAGTAATTCACGTTTGTTAACCCTAGTGCAAATGTTAAAATAATGACGTATTAACGATAGCATGTTATAAGAAAATGATTGCATACAAACATTTTGAATTTTCTATATACCACATTTTTAATAAAACAAAATATATTTAAAGAATTTCAAATACAAAATAAAAATATATCTTAAAAAAGCCTATGCAAAATCATAGTTTAGTGAGCCCTTTGTTTCTCCAAATGTGTCATCAGTAAATATTAATCAAATTGACCGATTTTATAAACAATATTGAGAAACGGTTAACCACAATTTATATTAAAATTATGATTTATTCAAGATGATTTTTTGTAAATCTAAGAACACTTTTTCGAACTTTCATCAGTCATTATTGCATAACTGTCTCTAAATTCTAAGATAATGAATTCTTGCAAACCGACTGTGTTATTCTAGACTTCAGAAAATAAATTCGAATGTGTGATGTCGTTGGCATCTGAAGTCACCAAACACAAATTGTTTACTTTAATATCCTACAGTCTTGTTCAGCCCATTAAAATTTAGATTTGCGAGAATATTATAAACAGAATAAAGAAAACTGAAAAAATCATAATAGCTTCGAAAATAGAAATTGAAGTTTTTCTTAAGAGATTTAAAGGAATAAATACACTTTCTCGGTTCAGTTACTTCATTTGAACAATGAATCAAAACATTCCTTTGATAAAAGGTAGAACTTTGCATGTTATATTTATCACAGACTGAAGAACTAACAGAACATTTTTCAAAAATGTATTCTTCGAACTCAGTGAGACTTAAAAACGTGGATATCAAAATCATGGATATGAATGTCCTAACAATTTCAGTATTTTCTCTATACTTTGTAAACGAGAAAGTAAGAATTATAGCAGGATCAAGAATATTAAATCACTTCTTACTTAAATGTGGAAGACAACTGCAAAATGCTGAAAGCGACTCACATATTGTTCCGATTATATATAATACGATATCTCCATGACATTTGAATTCTGAAGTTCGTATAAGAATGCTCAAGTATATGATTATATAGAGCGAGTATTGTATATTCAATAATAGCTGGTTATAATGCTCCTATTTAACTACCTCATTTCTGAGGAACACAAAATTTAAACTTTATAGCATAAATCACTTAAAAGTTAAAATGTCTGTTTATTAAATTTTCTTCATTTTAACTCCCAAATGGCGCCGAAATAGAAAATATTCCAAATATATTCTATGAATTTGAGGAACGTTATTGGGGCCCAAACAAATGCATACTAACTATCGGTTCAAATCTTATTCAGATACATTTTTAAATATATTACAAATACAATGCACGTTAATATAATAAAATGCACTTACTTTTAAATGAAAAATGCAAGGTCGACAAGAATAATGAAAAGAAGTGATGAATATAAAAGTGAAGTTAATAAAATATATAAATGATTTCACTAAATAGTGTGTTAATAAATGTTCTTAGAAAGCAAAATGAAACAGAATTAATAATTTTTTGCAAATAAATTAGGCAACTGGCCGTAAATAAATAAATATCAAATCAAGAACAATTCAAACAATAATAAATATCAATTCAAATTTTTAATCGCAATAGAGAGCCCTAACTAGTTACCTAAGCAAGTAGTTAGAATAGAAAGAATCAGGTTCTCCGAAAAGCTTAAATACTTCGAATTTCGTTGATGCCAAACAGGACAATAATTTGTACATAAAAAGTTTATTCGATACAACAGGTACTGAATTTTTTCATCAAAATTTATCAATATTTTAATGAATTTGTAACATATTAAATACACGCATAAAGAAAGTATTTCCTATTGTTTATAATTTCACATTAATGCAAAAAAGAGAAAGGTTTTGCAGATTTCAGTATTACTAGCCGCACCCGAAGAAAAGTTGTCATGCCTATTCAGATTCCAAATGCTCCAGTAAAGGACTCCAGGATAAGATTAACTTATTATCAACAACAGAGAAGGAGAAATTAATGATTTTTTTAAACATTTCTTTTGTACTTCTATGATTGTTAATGTATATTTGAATTAACATATAAATTTTTAAAGTATTAAGTGTTGACTTAACTTGATCATTCTTTGAAAAATCTTGAATGGTAATCCATTGGAAGTAACCGAATTATAACAACAAATCTTTTTACTCAGAAACTGGCTCGAGATCTTTATTTATTGGCTCTAATTTGAGCGGTTTCACTTCTTTTATTCAATAATTTTAGGAAGAAGGGAAATAATGAAAAATGCGAGATGAATTTGCTTCATCGAGAGCTTTTAAATGTTTCAAAACTTGCATCAAATAGATTGATGTTCAATAGATGCATTGTTTTGTTAACTGATTCTATAAAAGTCTGATTTGGTCGGCGAAGCATGGCATGATATTGCTTTTGTGCAGAAAACATAAACAGCCAACTGATTCAATGTCTGTATAGAGAGAAGTGAAACCTGGTTGAAAGAAATTAAATGGTGGTAAATTGTTTAAGCATGAAGACATTTAACAGTGGAGCTAACCCAAACATTTCCCTCTTATATGTAACGAGGATTCTTTATTTAAAGAATATATTCTTAATTTATTTAATTATGACAATTTATTGATACTCTCCCTCTCAAAAACCTTTTTACTTTCACATTTTCGAGACATAGAGGAAGTAATTTAATTAATAAGAGGGTGCGTTGTAAGAATTTTCCGTCAGAATTAAGTAATTTCGAGCACTTTTTAAGCATCTTTGCCAAAAATTGTGTAGTTTTGTGCATGTATACACATTCAAACCTCCGTATTTTCTTGGTATGAGATAGAGTATGAGACAGTTGAATCCAGTACTATCAAATCTTAAGAAAAAGAAAAGTTCACTTCATCATATGATACCAAATTCCTCACATCGCCGACCGACATGTCATGAAGTCCATGCTAAGAGGAATTTAGGCAGTATTAAGGGAAAAGGTGGTCAAACGTTGTATTGAAGGAATATTCAATAGAAGATATTGATTCAAAATAATTTATACATCATGTAATAATTTGATGAATCACTATATATTTAAGTAACAATAGCCGATGGATCTACCAATCTGGAAAAAGTAGGGATACTAGATGGTGGATAATTACTAGGCATTTACTAAAATGAATTAGGCCAGTGATTCTCAACCTATGGGGCACGCCCCCTAGGGGGGAGCAAGCACACTAATGGGGGGGCCGTAAGCATATCCAAGAGAAAATGTTACTTAAAAAAATTGATTAAGTGACTGAAAGGAAAGAACACACGCACACATACAAAACAAAATACATTTCGTCATATTTAATAATTCACTTATTAAATTAAAAAAACTTACTAAATTAAAAACAAATTTAATAATTATTAGTGACTTCCTTGGGCCTGTCTTGCAGAGCGAAGTTTTTCGAAGGAGGGTTTAATATTAGAAATAGACACTGTCAGCTCTTTTTCTATATTTAGCTGAGATCCATATTTTGTCTTCAAAGAAGCCACCGCAGAAAATCCAGTTTCACAAAGGTAAGATGTTGAAAATGGTAGTAGGATACGAAATGCCCTTGTTTTTAGTGCAAAAAACTCATCATCCACTCGTGCCCAAAATTCAACGAGTGATTTATTACTAAATTGTCTTTTGGTTTCACCTCTTGCCGTGTAGTGTATGAAGGTTTCTTCCTCTTCAATTGAGAGTCCTTCGGGAGTATTTTGAAATGGATTCCTCACCCACTTGTAACTTAATATCAGTTTGCCGTCAGCAAGAAAGCAATTTTTAAAAGTCTATGCTGGCATTGCTAAATGATTTTCAATGGTTATAAAAAAAATTTTGCATGTTGATCTTCAGCCTTGTAAGTTTTAATACAATCATTCAAATTTGAAAACTTTGTTAAGTTTTCTTGCTTTAAATTTCTGCTCCACAATTCCAATTTCCTACAAAAAGTATTAATATTATCACTCGTCTATACTTATAATAAAGCTCAATGTGTGTGTGTGTGTGTGTTCTACAGGCCAGACCGTTGAACCTACAGTTACCAAATTTGATAAATTTATACCTTGGAGGCCAGGAATGTGCACATTGGAGCCCTTTTTTCGAATTTTTGATTAGAATATGAATTAAATTTTAAGCAAAATTTCGATGTTTTTCCGCTATAACTTCCGAAAATAATATTGCACAAACATGATTTTTATATCAATGTAAAGATAAAAAAATTAGGTTTCTAATGGTATATGTTTTTTTAATTTATAATGTAAGCTTCAGTTTTTAACGAATTTATAAAGAAATATTTTAACCATGTTTTTATCACGTGACTGGATAAAATAAAAGAATGCCGGAAGTTCGAATAAAAAAAAAACTATCATCGCAAAATAAATCTAAAGAAATGAAATTTGTAACACGTGACTAGATAAAATAAAAGAAATATAAAATGTGATATTTTCTAAAAAAAATAAATGCAAAGCAAAGGATTCTATGATCGTTTGCAATATATAAATAATTAATTCCATAAATCTTCTTTACGGTAAATCTGATCGAATTTAGACAGGATATGCATTGGAATCTTGACTTAATAGTATATTTCTATAATTATTTGCTATATCTGTATCATTGGTTCATTTTTTTTTCATTATAAAATGTGATAGTTTCTAAAAAATAAATGCAAAGCTAAGGTTTCTACAAAATCCGCAAGAACACGTCAAAGGGAAAAAATTAGGTTTTATCACTGTGTTGCCATCATTTTGAAGGAAGTTCAAATTAAAAAAAACTATAATCGCAAATTAAATTTGAAGAAATGCAACTTTTAGCACGTGACTGGATAAATATATATATATATATATATATAATGTAATATTTTCTTTAAAAAATACAAGGCAAAGGATTCTATGATCTTTTGCAATATTTAAATCATTAATTGAATAAATTATCTTTATTTATATAGGATTGAATTTATACAAGGTATGCATTCAAATTCCGCTCCAATGGCCAATTTGTAAAATATTATTAATAGGCATATATATTGTTTAATACTATTAATTTGATCTAAATGAAGTAAATAATTGCATTTTATGTAGTTTGAGTCAAACAATGCATTTATAAATAATGAGTTTGAGATTTCTTCATACTTTGCTCTGTAAGCCATATTTTACAAAATATTTTTATTAATATTTTAAATAAAAAATGCTTCATCAATCAGTCTTCTAAATCAATCATTAAAACTGACTGATTTATAAAATTAAAGAATATTACTAAGAAAACGCGTTCTTTTAGAACTTTCAGGCCATCATCTTAAAGAAAATATTAATTTCAGGCCAATCAATGCCCGGAGTTACTTCAAGGCTAATGAATATGTGATTTAATTGACAGGTTTAGAACCCATTACTCATGGCGAACCAGCTGGTCGCCAAAATTGGCTAGTATCTAATATATGCGTATTTTCTCCATGCAGTTGACGATTCAAGTTATTTAATTCCTCGAATATGTCGATCATATAGCTCAATTTCATCACAAATAAGCTACCGCGAAAATTCTCAGCTTCCGGTCTGTTTTCCTCTTCTAGGAAAACGGCGATTTCTTCGCTTAATTTAAAAACACGTTGCAAAAATTTCCCTCGTGATAACCAACCAGCCTCCAAATAAAATAGTAACGCTGAATGTACTGCACCCATGTCTTTACAAAGTGCAAAAAAGATTCTTGATTTCAGGGGTCTCATTTTTATATAACTCATTACGGTTACAACCGTAGTTAACACAATATTCAAACCAGGACTCATTTCTTTGGAAGCCAAAGCTTCTCTATGGATCATGCAATTTGTCCAGACGCACTGTGGCGATTTTTGTTTCACAAGTGCTTGAATACTTTTTAATCTTTCGGGCATAGAACGAGCACCATCGGTGCATATTCCGACGCAATTTTTCCATTCCATGTTTGCCTCGTTCATAAAATCATTCAAGATAGCAAAGAATGCGAGTGCTGTTGCTTTGAGGTTCTATTGGTTTGCAGAAAAGTAATTTTTCTAATACTGACAAATCATCACAAAATCTGACATAGGCAATGAAAGTAGCATCTTTATTACTATCTGTTGCCACATCGAGTTGTATTGAAAAATAATTTGTCCGTTAACTTCGACAAAAGTTGACACTCTACATCTTCAGCTATATCAGTAATTCGACGGGCAACAGTATCATTTGAAAGAGGCATAGACTACAATTGTTTTGCATAATTATTTCCAAACATAATTTGTACAATCTCAATTGCGACTAGCAAAATAAGCTCTTCACCAATGATGTGAGGCTTTTTACATCTTTCTATTTAATATGAAACTTTGTAAGACAAAATTAAAGCTTTTTCATTCACAGACAAAGTTTTTTTAAACAATCATTTTTGCTTTTCATATGATTTTAATTTTAATTCGAAGAATTCTCTGGGTTTTTTTACGTAGTCACTATGAAGCGTTTCGAAATGTCATTTAAGTTAATTAGGTATCATGCTGTCTGCCGCCAACATTTTTGAGCAAATAACACACAGGGATCTTTCTTTTTCATTTACTTCAGTACTAGTGAACCCAAAATTTAAGTATTCTTGAGAATATTTTCTTCATTTTTTTTCTGAACCACGCTCGTCTGTGTACTTGTTGATGCTTGTCTATCGTCTAATGCTCGCTTATGCCAGCTTAAAAATTTTTCCATGATTCTGCATAAGTCTGCTGCCGTGAATATTTAATGCGGTGAATTGCAATTATACGAAAATATATATAGCATACGCATTCAGAATATATTCAATAGCGATAGAATGATCGACTCGATTGGTTTGGTTTGGTTTTTTGGCACAAGGGCCATAGATTTGACCATGCTGCGCCAGACTAAGTGAAGTTATTTCAAGGTAAAAATTTGAAATTATTTGATACAACTTAAAATTGGAAAAAAAAATTGATTGATACAATTTGGGAAAAAAAAAACTAAATGTGTGAATAAAAACCAATAGATTTTAAAAAGGGTAAGAGGTTATCATGGGGCGTTTTCCCAAGTAAAGCAGATAAATCAATATTATTAGATTTTAAAAAATGTAAACGCTGTGTATAAAAATTTGGGCATTCAGAAAGCACATGTTGGACGGACACAGTGCAATTGCACCGAGAACACATTGGAGCTTGTTCTCCTAACAGCAGATGACGATGCGTGTACCGAGTATGACCCAGTCTCAATCTGGTGAGAACTGTATCCGTTTTTCTATTCATTTGTGAAGGCCAAAGTTCGATAGTAGGTTTAATTCGATGAAGCTTGTTTTCACTTTCAATGTCCCATTCTCTTTGCCATTTATTTAAGAGAGATATTTTTAAATGCTTTTTCAAGTCTGTTACAGGTGCTGAAGTATTCTTTGAGGCAGTTGCCAATTTGGCAGCTTTGTCTGCTCTTTCATTGCCCATAATCCCAACATGAGACGGTACCCAGCATGATAAAACATTAAAATTTCTAGATTCTAGTTTATTTAAAATATTCAAAACATTTAAAAGAAGGGGGTGATAATACTGAGGATGAAATGATTTAAGAGATTCTAATGCACTAAGGGAGTCTGTGTAAATAATGAAATGCTTTTGTAGTCTATTATGGATTTCTTCTAGCGCGTATAAAATAGCAGTTATCTCTGCCGTGAACACTGAACAGAAAGAATTAATTTTAAATAAAAACACATTATCCGGGAAAATAACTGAAAAAGATACATTACTGGCTGATTTGGATCCATCTGTAAAAATTGGAATAAAGTCAACATAATGCTGCCTGTGTTCGAGAAATATTTGTTGATAGATGATATCTGATGTGTCAGATTTAGTAAAATTTGCAAAAGGGTTTAAATAATGAAAAACAGGAATTTTCCTAGGAGGGAACTTATTTTTTGGTTGAAGGGTTACTTTTAAATGGAGTTGATTTAAATCTGTGAGAATGTTATGCACTCTCCTATGAAATAGAGGAATAAAGGATTGCCTGGCTTCGGCCAATCGATTAAAATAAGGACGCAGTTCAAAATTATGAAATGGATGGCTTATATTTGATTTAATCCTAAAATAATAATTCAATGAAAGCATTTGCCTTCTAGATTCAAGGGATGGTTCAAAACTGTCGACATATAGGCTTTTAATGGGTGAAGTTCGGAAAGCTCCTGTACATAAACGAAGAGCTGCATGGTGAATTGGATCCAATTTTTGCAATATACTTTTTCTAGCGGAGCCATAAATTACAGAGCCATAATCGAGCTTAGAGAGTACAGTAGACTTGTAAATCTTAAGCATGGAGATTCTGTCAGCCCCCCATGCTGTAGTCGATAATACTTTTAAAATATTTAGAGACCTTTCACATTTTTTCCGTAACTGCTGTATATGAGGCAAGAAGGTGAGCTTTTTGTCAAAGATAACACCCAAAAATCGAATTTCATTGACAAATGGTATGTTTTCTCCATTTAATTTTAGTTCAGGGTCAAAATGAATATTGCGTTTTTGACAGAAATGGACACAAGCGGTTTTCGAAGTAGAAATAGTAAAGCCATTATCATTACACCATTGATTAATACTATTGATTGCAATCTGCAGTTGTCTTTGGATAAAATTCATATTCTTTCCTGTACAGGATATGTACAGGTCATCAACATATAATGATCCTTTCACAAAAGGGGATAGTTGTTTTAAAATGTTATTTAGTTTTACGATAAAGAGGGTTACACTTAAAACACTACCTTGGGGAACACCCTCCTCCTGAATAAAAAAATTTGAAAGCTCTATTCCCACTCTGACTTGAAATTTTCTGAGTTTAAAAAAATTCTTTATAAAAAAGGGAAGATTTCCTCTTAATCCGATGTCATGTAAGTCTTTTAAAATTCCATACCTCCAAGTTCTGTCATATGCTTTTTCAATATCAAAAAAGATAGCAACTAGATGTTTTCTCTGTAGAAAAGAGAGACGGATATCGGTTTCAAGGGCCAAAATATTATCGAGAGTGCAACGACCTTTTCTAAATCCACTTTGGGATGGATGTAGCAATTTACTGTCTTCCAGGCAATAAATTAATCTGTTATTTATCACTCTTTCCGTTAGTTTACAAAGACAACTTGTCAAAGCTATTGGACGGTAGTTAGATGGATTAGTCGGATCTTTGCCTGGTTTTAAGAGAGGAATAATTAGAGACTGTTGCCAAATAACAGGAAAATGGTGTTCTCGCCAAATGCGGTTGTATAGATGTAACAAATTCTTCTGTGACTCTATTGTTAGATGTTTGATCATGGTATATGTGATATTATCTGGGCCAGGTGCAGATTCATGCATCTTTGAGAGACTTGTTTGAAATTCCTGAAAACTAAAATCACAGTTATAGGACAGATTAATCTTAGAATCAAAATGCAATTTTTGCTTTTCTGCTTTCTTTTTGTTCTCTAAAATCTTACGGGGATAATTTTCACTACTGCATGTATCAGCTAAAGACGAGGCGATGGTATTTGCAATGTCTTTTTGGGTGGATATTGTTTTTCCTTTATCAACTAAGACAGAAATAGTATTCAATTGAGGGACACCAGAGATTTTTTAAATTTTATACCAAAGTTTTTTGCTAGATATAGTTGATGTTATGCCAGAAACAAACTTCTGCCATGACGCTCTGCGACTAATTCTTTGAATTCTTCTGGATTCCGATTTAGTTTTTTTTAAATAATGAAATTTTCAGTTGTGGGACGCCTGCGGAAAATATCCCAAGCCTTTCTTTGTTTCTTATAAGCCTGTTGGCAGTCAGCATTCCACCATGGTTTATTTTGTTTTCTGTAATTATCAGTCGTCTTGGGTATTGATTTATCTGCTGTTTTAATTATGGTTTTGACAATATAATTAAGAGCATCGTCTATAGTGGAAGATCTAATTATTTCAGAATCAAAATTTACTAGTGAAGTAAATCGCTGCCAGTTAGCGGCATTTAGGATATATTTAGGTGGCCTGAAAATACTATTTGCATTATGTCTAATGTCAGTTATAATGAATGGAAAATGATCACTGTTATACAAGTTATTGTCAACTGTTAAATTCAAAAAAGGCAAGAGAGATGGAGAACAAACACACTGCAAGGTCAACTGAATGAAATGTACGTGTGGGTAAATGAAAATGTGTTTTTCATCAGAACTTAAGAGACATAAATTATGATCTGAAAGAAATTTTTCAATCTGTAGACCACGGAAATTGTTATCAGAACTACCCCCTAGGGGACTTTGGCCGTTAAGATCGCCAATAATTATAAAAGGACGTGGGAGTTGATAAATCAAATTATTAAGATCTATTTGACTGACATTTTCATTTGGAGGTAAGTAAATGTTGCAAACTGTAATTAAGGATTGTGTCTGAATACGTATAGCCACAGCTTGAAAGATGGTATTAAGGTTCAGGGGCATGGAAGGGATATCAGTTGCAGCAAGTATTGCAACACCACCAGAAACTCGTTCTTGAGCATGATGTTTGCTATAGATTTTATAATGATGGATATTATGTTTGTCTGTTTTGAGGTAAGTCTCTTGCAATGCAATAAAGGTGAGATGATATTTGTTAATAAGATCCTTTAATTCAGTATTCTTGTTTTGAAAATCACGACAGTTCCATGAAATGAACGAGGCCATAAAATAGAAAAGAAAGAAAACAAAAAATCAACAACAAAAGAAAACACCAACACAAACAGAAGGACAAAAAACACTAGGGAGAAGTGGGAAGAACTTCTCCGTCACTGGTAAGCATTTCATCATCAGACAAATGCATTTTAAGGAGTGGATCGTTATCAAGTTCTTCACTTGTTTTTTTAACAGAATCTTTCAAAAAATCTTTTTTAGTAGGAACACTATTTGTAAGAGAGTTTAAAATATCTCTTTTCTCAGTAAGTCTTCTTGCACGTTTGGCAGCTTTTGATTCTTTTAATTTTACTAAATCGGTAGATTTGTGTTCCTGTTTTTTATCATCTCGAGGTTTTTTAGAATTTCTTTTAACTAAAGAACCCTCTTTTGAAGAAAGTGGATTGGAATGAGGAACTTTATCTCATGAATTATTGATATTTGATGAAGTCGTTGTAGAAGATATAGGAATATTAAATTGAAATTCGCTAATATCAACAGTGGAAGAAGCAATGGCTGGAGGAATTGTTTTTGCAACAACTTGGTTGGTAGTATTCTGGGACAAGGTAGAAGCAGAGGAAATTTTTTCCCACGATTTTTTCATCTCAAGCAGTGCTAACCAGTCGCTTTTCTTTATTGTAATTGTTTCATTACCTACTGAAGGATGTGTTGTTGCAAATGCTGTAGAAATGGAACTTGTTTGACCATTTTTTAAGTTTTGCTCAGAGATAGTGAGAGAGGGATTTAAAGCTGCTGAATAGGATAGACCTGGTTGGGGAGTTCTGTCGTTTACAATTTTTCGGGCTTCTGGAAATGAAATGTTTCGAGTAATTTTAATCGTTTGTATCTCTTTCTCTTGTTTGTAACGTGGGCAGGATTTTGAATAAGCTGGATGTTCTGAGGAGCAGTTGCAGCATTTTGTTGTTGTAGAAGAGCAGGCATTACTTTCATGATCTGGAAGAGAGCAGTAAGCACATAGTTGCTTCGAAGATTTACAGGCTGTTATTGTGTGACCAAATTTTTGACATTTAAAACATCGAAGTGAATTTGGTATATAATGTTTAACTGGACAATTAATGTAAGCAATTTTAACCGATTTCGGCAACAAAATAGTGTCGAATGTTAATATTAGATGTTTTGTTGGGAAATTTTGACCATTTCTTTTTATTGATATTCTAAGAACTGATATAACTTTTTGTGCTTTCAGAGCATCAAGAATATCTTCTTCGGTATCTCTGTTAAATTCTCTTTGTGAAATAACACCTCTTGAATAGTTTAATGTCCGATGTGGACTGACAATAACTTCGATATTTGCTATTTTCTCAAGTTTTAATATTTTCAGATTTTTTTGAATTTGCAGCTTCAATAAGTAAGTTTCCACTGTTTAGTTTTTTGATCGATTTCACTTCTCCAATCATTGAAACAATAGTTTTGTGTATTAAAATAGGAGATTAATTGCTCAAAGTGTTTTTTTCAGCACTAATTACAAAAAATTTAGGATAAGCATTACTATAGTGTAAATTAGAATTAGCCATACGACATTAGAAAAGATTCGGGCCAGACGGCATCACCCACCGCGGAGCCCAACATGGGATGGCAGTTACCGGCTCTGGAAATCCCAACCTCGGTACTTGCCATAATGATAGCCAGAACCTACACGCTGAGAGTCACCCCCGGGGACAGTGACCACCCTTAATGCCAAGCCCAAGAAGTGACCCCTTCGCTTGATCCCCTTGAGCAACCCAGTCAAATGTCTGGGATACCAGCCGATTGATACATCAGGGACCGTAATGTACCACCCGTCTAAAGGGTCGCCACACACGGCAAACACATGGGGTTTTTAACTGTCCATGAGAAGCAAGAAGCAAACAGAGCGGCTACAGCTTCTCATGGAGAGCTCCCTCGCTTACCGTCGAGGGATGGAAGGATGAAGAGAGAGAAAAGGGAGGGAAGAGTGGGGAGAATAAGAAAAGAAAGAAAGAGGAGGGGAGGGAAAAGATTGAAAGATCCCTGGGTACCTCGGGATTGGGACACTCGTACTCACCTAAAGAAGGTGAGCCCCTGAGGGGATGATCGACTCGAATGAGATTGTCTGGAATTGAAATTGGTGTCATAGAACTTTCTCTTTCGCCCTATGAGAAAACATTTGTTCACATCTGCGCACTCTCCTAACTTAACTTTTAAGCTGATCAGACAAATTCCAGACAAATCGAAACTTCTCGCGAAACCGTGAGAAAGCCCGACATGGCTGGACGAAAGAGCAATAAAAAGGCATAGGATTCTTGTTTTTCAATGCTGGGGATCGGTGTTGTAAAATGTCAACAAATTTCCGTATTCTTGGTAATTTGTAAAGTTTAAAATTCAGCTTGTAGTGTAGGTTTAGCGCCAAAATACTCAAAATACATTATTATTGTATACTTTTTATTATATGTGGTGGGGAGGGGGGTCGATGAATATTAAAATAGAAAATTGAGCCGTGAATACTAAAAGGTTGAGAAACACTGAATTAGGCTATATATTTCCATTATAAACTGACAAAGATATTAGACATAGAATAATATCATTTAACCCAGTTTTGTATTGTTATTTTTCGCTAAATTAAGTTTAAAGAAAAAAATTTAATAATTGTAGGTATTTTTTTTTACATATTGTATTAGATTTGACTCGGAAACATCCAATTCATGCACCCATAATAAGCTTGTTAATTCAAATAATAATATTAATAATCTTATTAATTTGTGGGTAAACGATTCGTACATCGAAATTCCAATCTATCTTTCATACCCCTAGCATTAGCTTCACATAAATAAAAAATGTATTAAAATAGATAAAATATGAAATTCTTAAATTTTTATGGACAGACTTTTTAAATAGAGAATTTCTTTTTTAAATTATTTTTCTACTAGTATTCATTCAGCGTTGTAAAATTTAGCTTTATTGTAATTTTTTTGGCCACGTTCTTCAACACTATATTTCATACAATATAAATTATATACGAAAACTGAATGGTCTCCAATTTATGGAATTTTTCCGGATTTATACAAAATTAAGAATTGTGTTGTCTGCTTCGATCGTACTTGCTTTTGGGGTGTTCCATTGCGTACTCTTCAGCAAATGTCAGCTACCTTGAAGTCAGCATAGTTCCATGTCTTTAAGAATACATTAAGTCTCTAAACGTAATAGGCACTTCACGACGTTCAGCCAATATATCTGTCATATGTGTATATAGAATCCTAATAATATGAACTTCTACGCCCCTGCAACTGTAAACTTCAGAGATCTGCAGACTTTTATTTTTCATAGAACTTTATTTTTTTGTAATTCTTCAAATATACACATTTAAACTTCTTTCTACTTTCCTATTAGAAATTCCTCAACTCTCTTAGCCTTCAAAGGAAATCTTGGTAATTTATAAAAATTGAATTTTTATAGTAAATTACGGAGAATATAAAATGTTGATGTATTTTGATAAATGACTTACACATATCACACAATAATGAAGTAAATTGTAACACTTAAATTTTCAAATTATTTCATTTTATTTCATTCTTAATTTTAAATTAATATTTCACCTTACTCTTATATAAGTTGATCCCTACTGTTATTATATAATAGTGAAATTTTAAAACGAAACTTTAGTTCAATTAAAAATATCCTTCCTTAAAATGATCTTTTTCTCAGATTTTTTAAACTACTAATTAATTGCAGTAACTGACGAACGAAAATAATGAATTAAGAAAAACTGAAATTAATAAATCATTTCTGTCTACCGCATGTGTTAATTTACATGATACAAATGAAAAATTATAAAGAGATATATAATTAAGAAATTACCAAATTTTTCTAAAAAATAAATACCAATTTATTATGTTTTTATAAAAAATATGATTCCAATTGTGTTTTTATATTAAAAAAGGATTTGAATTTGAGGTAGTAAAAATAACAAAGTTACTTCTACTTCAACAAGTTCATTACATAATAATAAAGAGTTGTAAAATATATTTAAAAATACTGGATTTAAACGAAATACTGGATATCTATTGCTATCTAAAACAATTTGTGTCTTCAACTGCAAAACTTTTGAAATAATTTTTTTCCATAATATCAAGCTATTAACAGATAAGTTAATAGTTTTAGAACTTATTTAATACAGTTATATTAATTAAGAAATAAGCTTCTAAATAATATCTTAAACAAAAAATTAGCTCACTTTTTAAGGCTGCTATATTTTTGTTACGAAAATTTTTCAAAATTACTATAATTCCAAATTATGTTTACCTTAATAATATGAAACACAATCAACACAGCTGATAATTACAGTATCTTTTTTTATTTGCAACATGATAAAAATGAAAAAAACATTCCATTTCTGAAAAAAGTATTTCAGTCCTTTATCGATTATTATATAATAAGTGTTTGTTAATACTGAAAAATATCCAAGTTTTGAGATGAATATTACGGAACAAATAATGTCCAAATTACATGCTGATCGTGAAACAAAATAATCAGTTCGTATATAAATGCAATCTATGATCCAAGATAAATCATTTGTTCCATGTCTAGATAGTGCGGTTTGTATTAAATTATTAATATTGATCCTGGGAGTAAAATTATAGTATGTGACTACGTTCGAAATGAATTTCTGAAAACACTCGTTTTGAAAAACATTTTATTTTTAAATATTTTCCTAAAAAAGATTTCTTTGAAATCTATTAATCTATAATTTATCAGTTGAATCGCTTTTTTTTATTGGAAATAGAGATTTTTTCGAGCTAAAACGAGGTCTAAATTGTAAACTTCTATTATGTATATTTATGAAATGATTTGCTTAAAATGTTGTTAGTATCTTAAGAAATATATAATTTCTAAACTAAAAGGACGTTGTATTTTCATTTATTGTTTAAAAATTTGACTTCGACTAATAAATAACAGACAATTTTCAATTTTTTCCTCTTCTGAGACACTTAAATGGCTATTAAATTATAAATGTATAGATAGATTACTCATCATCTAGCTCTGGAGCTTCAGAACTTATTGAAAAACAACCATACAAAACGTGAACAAAAAATATGTGTTAGATTTTCATTTATGAGATTTCTTGAACGAACATTCTATTTATAGAACTAATCTAGAGAATTTTTTTCCAGAGAACTATTTTAAGCCTAAACATTTAAAATAACTTTAAAATATATGAAAATACAAGCATGAAAATCTACCTATCTTCTCAAAAATCTTCTTGGGGGGGAAACGAAATTATAACTGTTGAATAAAGAAATTTGTTTAAATATTAAGAATACTAAATAAAAAAGAATCAATATTTTTTTTAAAAATCGACTTTTTAGCTCAGTCGCTTATTTTAACCATTTGAATATGCATTCTCTAGTCAATGAATTTCAACAACAAATCAATTTCTAGTCAACAAATAGAGGTTATATTAGGTAATTTTCAATTTATTAACTCTCATTGACCAGATTTAATTACACTTACCTCCTCATTGCAGCAGATCTGTCTGATAAATGTCATGTTTCTAGGTCTCATGGTTGAAAGATTTCGTGATGAATGAGTGAGTGAATAATTGAATTTGCCTTTTATATATTGACCTGTAATTCTAAATAATAACTATCAACACTACCGTTTTCCAATGTTTATTCAGTTATATTCATTGTGTTTCATTTCAAATTAATCTTCCCGACTTGTGGAACGTTTGAAGATTCAATGATAAAAGGCAGAAATTTCAAATTGTAAGAAATCTGTCATCTACATTATTCATTAAATTAGTATTTATTATGTTTTTCTTTGGTCTGGCATCAACTTACTCAAAGTACTTCATAAGGAATTTATCGAAAATGAAAAATACATTTTGCATTCACTAAACGGAAAATGTTACAAAAATAATCAGCAAAATAATAAAATTAAATTAAATACATGAACTTACTTTAATTTATCGTTTTCTATTGCGAAGCTGAAAACGTTTTGGTTTTCCTGATTTTGTTTGCTCTAAATATTCATACTAATCTGTTTTTTAACCCTCTGATAAAGACATAAAAGGTTTTCTGGCAGAGATCTAAAAAAATAAATATAATAGTAAATCACTAATGGACAAATTGGATGAAAATCTAAATTTTTGAAGACAATATTTAAAATAATAGAGAAAATAACAAAATTACTAGACACAGAATGTAAAACTTAAAATGGTTTTGTATGAGCATATTTTTCTTTAATGAGATAAATGAAAACTAAGTTTCTCATTGTTAATTACTTGTCACGTAAACAGTACTTTCTTTGCATTTTAATTGCTGCAATGGTTTTTTTATCTTTGCATAGAAGTGAGATAAATTGGGATTTCTATAATTTGAACAGTAACTAAAAATTGCTTTATATTTTTAATAAAGTCCATCGTTACTTCTATTATAGACTAGCTTATCACGTTAATAACATTTTAAAGCTTATTCAATTTCGTTATTTTTAATTTTTTATAAATCAAGTAATTTAGAGCAAATGATAAAATTTCTCTTCTATGTTTATGTATTTTATATGAATGTGAGAGATTTTTGGGCATTTTTTTGAAGAATAGTACTGTAAATGCGTCGGAAATTATTTTTATTTTGGACTGTTTCGGGAATATATTCTTTTCCATTCACTCTTATAACATGATTTTAATGATGCAAAAAAAATTCAGTGGCGCGAATTTTTATTCATGATATAATTTTAAAATTTAAAAAACCTGATGGGAAAAAGATAAGGTTGATTTATTAGGTCTATAGAAACATATATGTGAGGAAATTTATTTTGAGTTAGTGTCTGGCAATCTACTTCTTGTTGAAAAAAAACTATTTTAAACAAGAAGATGTTGTCTGTTACGTTCTGATAAACTGTCAACATTTACAATCAGTTTTCAGGAAATATTAATAGTTTGCAGCTGGCTGTTAACCAATATTGTCATTCGGCACCGAGAAAAGAAAGACTAAATGACAGTTTATACATGTAATCAGAAAAAAAGGTATTGGAAAACATTACAAATTCATATAAAAAAGGCCTGAATTTTTAAGGTTATATCCTGATTTTTAAGTTTTGATTATTGATTCCTATGTAGTTTTTCATGCTAAATCTGAATATGACATCAGTTTTTATCTATCACATCAGGAATGTTTGCGAAATGCAATTTTTGAAATTTGTGATATGGCGCAAAACATTGAAAATATGTAGCAAATTTACTGATTTAAAACGGATTTTTTAATTATAAAATGTATTTAATTTAATTAAACTTATGGCTTATACTTTACAATATCATAGCCGAGCACATCAGGAGTCCGTTGTTGGAGGGGGGGTGCAAAATTTTTATGAAATCTGCACACAATTAGTTTAAGTTTCCTTTTTATTCCGTTTACCATAAAGTTTATTTTATATTCACTTTATTTAAAGCTGATAAACATTAATACTGATAAGGTTAAGGATACATACAAAAGAATGTGACGAAAATTTGAAAATTTAAGATTTCTATCGATAAAATTAAGTACGACAACCATGAATTGACAGTTTGTGGGGATCTGAAAATTATTTCGATGATCTTAGGACAGTAAGACGCATACACAAAATTTCCTTTTTTTATGTGAGTGGGATAGCAGAGACAAGCAAAATCATTGGAAGCAGAAATATTGGCCAAAAACAGATTCATTAGAACCTAGAAAAAAATGCACTCCAAAAATTCTCTCATAGATTGGAATAACGTTATTTTTCCACCTCTACATATCAAATTGGTATTGATGAAGTAATTTGTGAAAGCTTATCAAAAGAAAGCAAATGTTTCAAATACATCTGCAACTAATTTCAAGCCTTATCAACAGCAAAACTAAAAAAGGGTATCTTTACGGATCCAGATATTAGAAAATTTTTCAAAGATGGTAATTTTGAGAAAGAAATGGAAAGTTGTTGAAAAAGAAGAATAGGCTGCTTTTAAAGATGTAGCAATAAAATTACTGGGCAAAAAGAAAGATCCGAATTTCAAATCGATCGTTGAAATCATGCTGTTGAAGTATCAAAATTTAGGCTGTTTCATAAGTTTGAAAGTTCATTTTCTAAATTCTCATTTGGATTACTTTCCTGAGAATTTGGATGCTGTTAGTGAAGAGATGGGTGAGAGATTCCATCAGGATATCCCGAAAATGGAAAACCGTTTATAAGAAAGATGGAATACTTCAATAATGGCAGGCAATTGCTGGAGGCTGCACCGCGATGAACCAACAAAGGCACATGGACAGAAAAGCTACCAACACAGCATGACTGGTCAAAAGAGATAACGACACAAATGAAAGGCAACTTTTTTACATATATCATCATTAAGACTGGTTAAAATTAAATTTAATTAATTTTAAAGTTAAGTACATAAAATTACACGTGTCAATTTAAAACTTCGTATACCAAAATTAATTTGCTACATTTAGAATAATTTTGTGGTAGTTTCCATTAAATTTTTACCTCCCCCTCCCTCCTTAACGGAATCTTGATGTGCTTGGCTATGATACTTAAAGTATAAGCCATAAATTTAATTTAATTAAAAAAATTAAATCTGTCAATATGTTTCATATTTCTAATGCATTGCAACATATTACGAATTTCGAAAACTGCTTTTTGGAAAAAAATCATGATGTGATGGAAAAAAAAAACTGCTGTCATATTTATATTCAGTGGGAAAAAATACAAAGCAATCAATAATCAAAAGTTAAAAAACATGACCCATGCAGGCTTGTATAATTTATCATAATATTTGATTTAAATATAAAAACGAAACTACAACAAAGAAATATTGTTTCGATAAATAAAAATTATAATAATTCAAACAAAACTGCCACATTAATAAAATTATTGTTATAATAAAATAAAAGAAATTAAATAAAAATACTGGCTCAAAAAATATTGGGATACTTAACAATAAATTAAGAAAAACAATACTAGCTTAAGATTTATAGCTTATTGGGCCACCCTTGTTTTTTATGACCTCTCGTAGTCTATTTGCCATTAATTGGACAAATTTTTTGGAAAACGATTCATTCGATTTCATGCACTACACTACTATAAACGATTTTTTGAATCCTTATTAGAAATTTGAATTTCTTACAGTTTTTGTAACAAATAATTCGACACGTTTCTAACAGGATTAAGGTCTGGAGTTTGTGCAAGAGTCAAAATAACAGTAGGATAGTAACACAGGACAGATAACTGGCAAATATCGGAATAACTTATAAATATGTTTCAGATCATTATTTTAATCTATATTAAAATGGCTTGAGATTCACAGATTGCTTGCACTTTTCTTTAAATTGGACGTGAAAATGTCAGGATAGACATATTTATTCATTGTCCCGACAATAAAATTTAAGTACCCAACATCATTGTTTGACATACAACCCCTGTCTATTTGCTTGCTATCTCCATATTTGACAGTAGGACATAAAATTGCTACATGTATTGCTGCATTTCGTTTCTACCAATTTTTTCCCTGCCTTTCGATTGGAAAGTATTATATTGCTCTTATGTACAAAGATTGTATTTTCCCAAAATTATTTTGGCTATTTTACATATACTTTTAGCAAATGCCAGCCAAATTATCAACTAACTTATCTTAATTAGGGTTTTCTTTAAGGTTCTCAGCCATGATGTTTATGTTTTCTTAAAACATTTCTAATAGTTTCAGGATTCACGGATTTTCCGAACTTACTTTTGCATCACAGAAGAAATTTTATTGCACTAATTTTTGGATTAAAGTGAACTTGTTTTACAATCCACCTCTCTTCACATTCATTAAATGTCTTTGGAAACCATGGTCTTTGTTTTTAACTCTTTCTGTTTATTTGATCCTTGAATAATGTTAAAAACAATAGACTTGCTCAATTTCAAGGCACATCTTATAGAAAGAGTTGATTTTTCGTTTTTCCAGTGATTTATAACAAGATTTCGCACATCAATCAATACATACTTTTTCTCTACTGTTTTCTGTAAATAATTTTATTTGTTGAAACTTTTAAGTTTAAATTTGTTGTCTAAAGAAGTAGTAGTAAATTCAATTCTATTGATGTGCCATAAATTTGTTGAATTTCAGTTTTCAAAAGTGTCCCAATGCTTTTTTTTACTCCTGTTTGCTTTTGAATTATATTTTAAGAGCTATATCAAATTATAATTCCAAAATATCTATTAAATGTTCCTCAAAAACTGTACATTAAATGCTAAAATATTTCTTGATTCTTTTGTGTTTTTATTTTAACGTCATAAATGGTTTTATAAATAGTTTTGCATTCATTTAAACTAAGTGCCTCAATACTGTTTTGAGTGATTATAAATGATTATATACTTCCCAAATATATACTGACATGATGGAGACTGACATAGTCAGACCATTTGCATTTGTATTTTCAAATTCATGCTCAATGGCCTGACCATTCCTTTCCTGTTTTTTATTATCAGCGAAAGTCAAAGAATCATTATATACCCATATGGCACTAATTGTAATATCTGCTTTTAAATTAGTATTATCTTTGGTAGCTTCTAACTATTATTTTTCCTGATCATTTAAGTATTCTTAATAAATGATCAATAACACAGAAACATTTATTCGATGAAAACATTCATTGAGGCACATCTTATCCAAGTTTGCATCTTTTTATATCGCTTTGAAATTGTCTTGGTAACAATCGAGAATCTGAAAAATAAATCTTTCTCGTTGTTTCAAGCTAAAATATTCTCATGTAATTAAGGTACTAAAAGAAAAGGATATATCATTGATATCGCCTAATCTCTATAAAACCGGTAAATAATTCATGCACGTTTAAAATGCCAACACCATAAACAGAGTAGAGCATTTAAATACTCTGGTCAGTGAGAGTTTGGCCATCTCTTTGCTTGCTTGGATAAACAGCATAGATATTTGACATTGTAAACAGGTGTTTTTAAAAGTAGCTTCCAGATACCATTGAAATAGTTAACAACCCTATTTTAAAGATAACAACAAAGAAGGAGGATCCCTAGAATGCTCACTAGGACCAGTCGAATAACATCTGCTGTGATATCTTAGAACTTGTTCTTCATGGTTAAAAATCGAAATTAGATTAAAGACTTCCAGTTGGCTCATTTCAAATCCTTAGCTAAGATAATATGTCCTGTAGAAAAGAAAAAATGCATAATAAAGTATTCAGTGTTCCTTTAGTTAAACAATGCTTTAGCACAAGGGATACAATAACATTAAAAATGTATAAAGCATTTAATCTGCATGAGATACAGATTTTTTCCTCCTAATGCGAAAAAATAGAAACCATGAATTGACTGGAATTTAAGTACTCTGGCCATTTTCTATGTATGGTGTCCCATACCGTACACGAATTTCTTCAATTAAAGTAAAATTGACGTTTATTTTCAGAAAAGTATTCTGATTTTTTCCTTTTAAAAAAATTTCGGTTGCAGATTATTTTGTACTCTTATTTCTGCAATAGTTTAATTAAAAAACTGTTTCAGAAGTAAATAATTTTCCAAAAATTTCTCTACAGCAGAGAAATAAATATTGATAAAAAAATAAGTATTGCTATAAGAATTGTTTGTTAATAAAATTTCCCACTTTTACATTCTGGGAGTATAAGTGACATTGACATTCATTTGTAGCCCTTATATCAAAGGATCCACTTTGTAGTGCGAAGAAGATATTTTTCCTTTTGTAAACAGCTGCCAACAGCAAGTGTACTAAACTAATATGATACTAATCTCACAAAAAGATTTGAAAACTTCTTTCTGAATTTTCGAATATATTTCACTTTTCAGACTTCATTAAGAATTAGGAAACGCTAATATATCTTTATTTTCGAGAGAAAATTGAATATTACTTTTATTATTATTTTTTTTGTCTAGCTCAAAATCTTCATAAAAGAAAGAATGAAATCTGCTATCCAGATTTCAAGTTATCATTTGAGAACATTTTTCTCAGAAATGCTTAGAGCATGATTGAGATATTCGATATTCAGAGACGTTTGCGTCGAAAGTTGAAAGCGTAATTCAGAATCCAAATGAACATGTTCTGTGTTTGGAGTTGAGTGTTGAGATTGAGAATCTGCAACGTACTATATACGATTATGCTTTCTTCATTCCCTTTGTAAAGCTGTTTTCCGTTCATGTTTTACACGATCAGTTTCTAATTTTAAATTTTCATCATTCGTTTTTATTGATTGAAGGTTTTGTTTCTGAAAGTATGATTGAACTTCCGACCTCTGTTTGTTCTTTCGACTCCTTACTTTCTTTTTATTTGTAAGGCTTCATTGGGAGAAAGCATAGGACGTCACATTAATGATTTATTCATTGCCTACACGGTTTCAAGCTTCAAACTCCCCTTACCCAAACAATAACATGTTCTTTTTCCGTTTATCGGCTCCTAATAGAGTAAGTGACGTAAACGTGGTATTCGTTCGATAGAGGACATTGAGTAGAGTGTATCGATGATAGTCGTAAAGAGATTTTTTGTAAAAACGGTGTTGAAAGGCTAGCTGGAAAATTCAAATTTTTTCATATTTGGGAGTTTGAATCGCGCAATTCATTTGGAGTAGCAACGTGGCACTCATATAGCTACGTGCATTTTGGCTATTGCTATCGAATGATAGGGAAAAATTCAATGTAATTCAAATTTGTTAATTTCAAAACCTGAGTTTCGGTAAAAATGCCATTCGACTCCACTGATCGAGACGAGTGTTTAGATGAAACGCATTCATCTCTACGTTGATAGAAGCCGATTATAAAAACTTCGGGTCGTCTTCGACATCAAGAAATCCATATGAATTTTATTGTTTTGATCAGTATCAAGCAAAATCTGTACTACGCATGCTCAATGGATCAAAAACTTTTGGGGACTCAGAAACTCCTGGAGGAACTTCTAAGTGAACACCACATATTTCTAACATATGTAGTTTACTGCTTAAATTGGAAGTCAACTGCGCATGCGCAGTAGATGACAGAATCTTCTACAGCCCTGTAGGATTACTATGGTGAAAATCCATTGTCTCTAATACACGTATTTTACGAGATATAACGAAAACCATCTGTGTATAAGCAGTTGGTAGAACCATTAGGGGGGGGGGGGTTCTATAACCCTGTAGGATAACTATCGTGAAAACTCCATGTCTCTGACAGTAGGTCAACGTTTCAAAATTGCATCTGATGTTAAAGAAATATGCGTAATTAATAATAAAGAAATACTGGTAAAAGCAGATTGGCTTTTTAATAACCCTTCTGCTTTCAAAGAAGCAGGCACAATAATAATGCAATACTGGGAAAAGCAGGTAAAAATATATAATTGCGATTAAAAGATGTTGATTGATATTGCGTAAGCGATGGTTGACGTTGAACGAAAACGAGTTTTAAATTTTGAATAATTTTTGTATTGATATTTTGGAAGAAAAAAAGAATTTGCTCTTTGTTCCTTTATTTTATTAGAAATTCTGTTTTCAACTGATATGTGATATAGTGCATTGAAGTCAGGTGAGACCTGTCCATCTTTTTTTTTTCCTGTTTCAAAATCTATTAAATCTGAGCTATACAAAGGTTACTGTAGCAAGAAGAAGAAAAGGATATTTGTTATTCTGTAAACATCACGCAATCTGCAATGTCTGAAAAATTCTTCAAGAGTGGAAAATCAACAAATGAACTGTTTTTACGCTTTGGGCAAAATGAATAAGAAAAAAATTAATATTGCAATATCAAATGCAAACTCTAAACTACGAATTTCCCAAATAAATAAATTTACTCTACGATCTTTCATAAAAGAGGAAATAAAGCGACATGCAAACATACAAAATATGAAAATTACTCGCAAGGGAAAAATCGTGTTTATAACCCAGGATATTGTTTGTGCAGCCCAATTACTTAATTTAGTCAATATAGTAAATATTCCAGTTGTGAAGGATATTATCTTGGAAAATATTACCTCCCGATTTCTACTTTTTGATATCCTAACAAAAATACCTCTGCTTTAAATTGCTGAAGAGTTGACAAAAAATAACGATTTTGAAAATGTTGAAATGAGGCGATTTATAAAACAGAATGACTCCCGGGAGACTTCACCTGTTCTCATAACGAAACTTGAAACACGTTTGCTTGTGGAAGAAGAGATTTGGTTCACAAATCAGGAACACGTTTGCTTGTGGAAGAAAAGATATGGTTCACAAATCAGGAACACGTTTGCTTGTGGAATAAAAGATTTGGTTCACAAATCAGAAACATACAATCATTTATTGACAAGTCACGACAGTGTACAAATTTCTTTAATTTTATGAATTCATCAGTGGTATGCAAAAAACCAAAAATGTGCCATATGAGTGGCGACATTCCTGCAGGTATTTGCCAATCCCCACAAAATGTATCAATTGTACAGGCAAGTCACATCGAGAGGATGCCCTTTTTATATCAAGAAGAAAGACACTTTAGAGCTTAAATGTAGAAACCTGATAACTGCTGAGGCTAGAAAAATCTACAATCAGTCAAAAAATGTAGTTACACTACAGCTATCAAAATAAATACTACTATAAATAATATCGAAGAACAAATAAGTGAAACAATGGAGACTATGATGATTAAATGAATGAAAAGATAGAATCTGTCATCCAAACAATAAAAATTAAAATGGAAGAGTAAATTAACATGATAATTGGAATGTTTGAAAAATTGATGGAATCGCTGTTGCATAGCGTAACAGCCATGAGTAACCTTGGTGGAGAAGCTTTTTCTCCATCAAGAAAGAAAAAGGCATTAGAAAAGTTTCGCAAAGCATCTGCTACTGAAATGCAATTAGATTCAGGGTTTTACTAAAGTTTTTTTCCTCTTTTTTTCCATCCTTTGCTATGACTTTTCTTCAATGGAATTGCAGGGGTATCAAAGGGAAAAAGCTCTGGCTTCAATCCCTCCTTTTTCTACTTCTTCAATTTGGTCTTGCAAGAGACTTTTCTTACCGAAACCGAATTTTTTTTCTTTCCGAACAAATTTTTTTTCGTACATACAGACTAAATAGACCGGATTGTGGTCTCCATTTGGTATTCCTGCTAACATGTTCAGTAGAATAATTCCCAGCAATATTAAAAATGAGTTTAACTTAATACTTTTGGCACTTGAAGTATAATTCCAGAATAATAAATTCAACATTATTAATTTATATGCACCACATGGTTTTGATATCGATCAAGCAAAACATTTCTTTGATTCTCTAACTTTACTTTCTTTCATTTTGGGCGCGATTTTAATTTGTATCATACTCTTTGGAATGCATCCCGTTCATCGGCTCAGAGTAAGGTTTTCGTTGACTGGCTAACTTATTCACATTTTATGATTCTCAATGCAATTATCCCCAAGCACAATTCCTTAAGAACTCAATCTATCTTACATCTTACTCTCTGTTAATCTGATATTCATAATCAAACCTCTTGTTATGTAATGGATTCTACTTTCGATAGCGACCACGTCCCGATAGTTGTTTCCTAGACGGTTATAGAAAATGTCAATCGTCACTTAAAAACGATTAATTGGGCGAAGATCATACAAGAAACAAGCCATTTTTTAATAATGTCAATCAACGTTCCATTGAACGAATTACGGTGAGCGCAACTAATATCCCAAAATACTTCATTTAAACATTTGTCACATAAGACCTCCTTGGTGGAATCTTTTTTGCCATAATTATGATAAAGCTTAACAAGTACTTTTGAAAAAGAGCTATCAGAAACATTTTTGAAACAGACTGGATAAAACAGAAAAAATTTGCAAGTCGGTTTCTTTTTCATGTTAAAATTCAAAAAGAGAATATTTGAAAAAAATTTGCACAATAGCTCTTAATCCAAAAATGTTCTTTAAATTTCTAAATAAACTTTTGAATCACACAAATCCGAACTCTAAACACAACAATATTATCATGCAAAACAAACGCTACATTTGCGATCATGCTCATTAAAGTGAATTATTTGAAAAGTATTTTTCTAATCAAAATACAAATATGGAACCTATTCCCTTGGATTTCTCTGGAACAAATTCTTTCCGCAATCGTAAATTCTAAATTTGAGAACTTAT
>JAPMOQ010059159.1:0-20325 GCA_026543055.1 Argiope trifasciata | reverse complement strand
AAACAGGCAAATAAATTTAATCCCAAAATTTGTTTTGCAAAGTGAGAAACTCTAATATGTAGAGATTCGTGAGTTCGAAATTTTGACGACTATAATTTTTTTAGTATTTATTTTTATTTCCTCATGTACAAGGAAGTAAAAATTAATTTAAAAAACCACTCAAACTAAAGAAGATAATCGCTATAAAAATAATTTACAATTAACTTCATATTTTTCGGAAGCTATCCTTCATGCATTTTGCAAGGCTGAAAATCATGATAAGAATTAAAAAGGGAACTAACTTTCTATGATTGCATATAATCTCTGGCAGAATCTGATATTTGAGAAAAGAAACGTTTGTTCAAACAATTATTATGTTCTGAATAACTTTATCTTTGGATATGAAAAAGTCTAATAAGAAATTTAGTTTCCTACCACAATATTTTGCTTGGGTTTGTCTTGAAGACCGAAAGTCTTTAATGTAAAACAGCATTAAATTGCTTGTAGACACAAATTTTAATTATTAAATTAATTGAATTAATAGTGAATGTATACGTTAATAATAATTGGGGTACTGTAATACGCATTTCCCCAATGTATTTGATTTAAAATAAATTTGGCTTTAAATAAGTAATAAGCTTCATTAATATAAAAACACAAATATAGATAGTTACATCAGTGGGAGCATTGACTTAGCATAACTTTCGAAAGTTAGGTTAAATCTGATAGCTTGTTGTTTTAAGTTCCAATTACGACTTAAGATTTTTATCTGTTAGTTGACTTCTACATTTATTTTTATTGCATTCATGTAAGAGAACGTTTGCTCGCATCTGCCAACCAGAAGATCGTCAGAACTCCTTATGTCAACTTCCTCATCTAAGTGTAGAATTCTAGAAGACTATTCCATGCCTCGAATATGAGGGTCTGATTTCGCGGATTCAGCCAATGCAATTGTTTAAAAGGTAAAGCAGGTCACAGATTCTCCTCTCTTAGAACAAAACAGCAGCTTATTTCTTTCTTTTTACAGTCATGTTAAAAGTTGCAGTTTGTAATTAACGATTATGGTAGTAGAAGCTGTTGAGAGATTAGGTACTTTAAAAATATTTTTTCTTATTTTTTGAGGGTTTTGAAAATAAATTATTAATTTTTCGTATGGAACTGGAGAGTGAGAATTTTACAACAAAAATGCCGCAAGTTGCCGATCCCTGCTCTAGTCAATTGAAACCTTTCAATTAAAATTGTTTCGTATCGCATAATAACCATAACACATTTTTCTATAATTCAAATATTCAGTAAAGTATGAAGTATATACTTTATATTACTTATACAGAATTTTAAATATTATAAAAGTATTTTTGCAATATCTAAAATTCTGCTAGTTAATAAATATATTAGTTAGAAAGTAAATGTACAATATTAATCCTTTTCTCCCCTTTATCAAGTTAGCTCACCATTCTGATGGATAAATCATTAAACACATTTGTATAATAATGCATCTTATTGGACTTCATAGGTTAACTGTGCATACTGACTGGGGAAGGAGGCACTACTTTGAGTTTACAAACCATGTATTAAGCATGTCTGCATTACAAGATTACATCAATTGTAATAGTATGCAACTAAAATTATAATAGTATGCAACTCTCACCAATGCCACTGCAGACTATTCAAAAATCTATAAAGTTACTGCTTTTAGTTACTAATTAGTTACTGATTTACTGCTTTTTGATACTGGAATACATTGGGTTTGCACTGATAATAAGCCTGCACATATCCAATCAGAAAGCGTAATGTTTTATTTAAAAACGTGTTTGATTTCCTTTCTGCTTATTGATGAAAAATGCTTTAAAAAAAGTTTAATATATTTCGTTTCTGTTTCAAAATTTACTGTCCTCATCTTCTTCGTTGAAATGCTGCTGTGTTATGTAGCTTTAATTGTCTATTGATAATAGCCCTCTAAAAAATATAAATAAATAATACATAAGACACTGAATTTTGAAAAATATGGTACTGATTCCAAGTTCACCAATAAATCTTCTTATATGCACGCGTCAGTAATATCAAGTTGGAAATTATACGTCACTAACCTTGATTTTAATTAAAAAATGAAAAAAAAATTAGAAAATGCATCTCTAATTTTAAGAGATAAAATTATAGATCTCTTCGCTTCATCACATTTCAAAATTAAAGCTTTCTTTTTGATTTCAAATGAGATCTTAATCTATCTAAACTGCTTATATTTGAAAAACATTAAAAATTTTGACAAGAAATCTTTTAGATTAGATACAAAAGAAATATAATATTTTTTTCTAAAATGTCTTCAAATTTTTCTCATATCCTACGCATTTAACTCTGTCACATTGTTATTTAACATTCGAATTATTTTATTAACCTTTTTATAATTCTTAATATTTTCCTCTTTACCTTATAGTCTGATTCTCTTAAATTAGACGAACACAATAAAAATTAATTTTTGTATACAGATTTAATAATGGGTAACTTAAAGAGCTTGACGTAAGTTATAGTTATGTTGATTGAATTCTATTAAATGAGCGATAGATTCGCAGATATTTTAAACCAAGTAACAACAAATAAATCACACTATAGAATCAAAAGTGAATCGATTCAATGCGATAAAATAATATTTGATATACTTAATGCCCGAAATATATTTTATCTCTTAATGTAACAACATATTATATGTCTTAGAATGTTAGTACAGAATTCTTAACAATGAAATAATAATGGGTAAATAAATAATATAACAAAAGAAAGACATTAAAAATATTAAAAAACAAGAACACTGATCTCAAGGAACAAAAAATGTGATATTTGAATTAGAAATCTTTAAAGGAGGATTTTTGATTTTCTTTCATTAGAAATAGAGTTGGCGGAAATGGAAAAAGTATTACCTCGAATCATTTATGGATAAATTTTCGACAAATATGCATATTTTGATTGATTATGCTGAAATTGTCAGAAAGAATAATCCTTTTGGGGAAATCGCTCATCTGAGGAAATGAAAGAATTGAAGAGGTTAGTTGAGATAGAGCGTTTAAATTAAAATGGAGACACAATGTCATGTTATTAAATTAAACTAATTTCCCAGAATACATTTGAAAGAAAGATAACAAATATCATTTATTTCTTTAAATATTTTATGTAAAATTAGTATCAATTAAGTTCGAATCAATGATTAAAATAATCTGAAACTTTTCATCCATAAAATGATTCTTTTACTATAATTATATAATAAAGAGATGTACTTCAGATTTTGACTTTCACACAGAATTTCTACATAGCTTACTATGCTATGTAGCTTAGTACATATTCTACATAGCTTACTATGCTATGCTACTATTATGCTTACTTACTTCAAACAGGAAAACATAAATAGCATTTAATGTTTTCATATTCCTTCAAAGATATCAATATAGATTCAAAACATTAGGTTTCTAATATTGTGATTTTAAATTTTTTATTAATATTTCAATGGTTTCCATATTTATTTGGTGACCAAAAGCAAAATGAGAATTTAAAAAAAATTCTAGAAAATTTTACAATAAAACCCAAATCTACGTTTTTAAAAGTAATACTATATTTGATTCTTTTGTCTTTATGTGATACGTTTTAATATAATATTAAAATTAAACCCAAACAGATGGTGCTTACGTTCTTATAAGGCATTATATGCAATGCATAGGATTCATATGTCTTAAATTCCTTGTAACTTTGCGCTTTGTACGGATAAAAGTGGTATATTTCAATGGATATCTGTTTCCAAAACTGCTTTTCTTCAATCTAGAAACTGTTTTCTTCCAAAATATTTAAATTTAATTAAAAAACAAATATAATGAATGTTCGCATGAAAAACTTCTAGAATTCCAAAAGACGAAATTTGTCAGCTAAATAATCAGTGCTCAATAATACTGAAAAATACACAAGTACAAAAAATTCAAATTAATAATAAAATATTTCCAGACAAAATACGGATGATTGAAATTGTTATTTAAATACTGCTCAATTCCAGAAGACGTAAATCTTCATCTAGACAATCATTACTCAATAAAATGAGAAAATACCGAAGTATGAAAAACCCAAATCAATTAGTAGTATGAAATGTAATATTTTCAGACAAAATATTGATGATTGAAGTTATTGTTAAAAAATTTTAGTTACATAAAATTTCATAAAGAAAAAAAACTAACCGTTTATAAAAAGCAATCGTACATTATAAATAGATATATGGAAAATGTGTAATACTGGAAAACAAAACAGAAGTAATTAAATATATTCTAAAAGCTCTATGATTTAAATGAAATCCCTACAAGAAATATAAATAAGCATTCAATTATCTTCTGAAAGTAATTTCAAAAGTAGTCTTTGAAATTACCTTGTGAAAGTAATTTCAAAGGCAGTCTTTGAAACCATTTTAATTGTAAAGATATAATTGAATAAGTTTAAAATTTAATCTAAAAATAATGATTCAAACACTTTTTGCTGATTACTTTATCCTTTTTAAAGTATTGTGTTAACAGCAGTTGCTGTATAAACTACGTTATGAAATCTACAATTATTTTGATTTGATCTTTAAATAAATGAACTTTCCTTTAACCAATTTTATTTAACTCTGTTTTGTTTTTCTCACACGGCTCTGCATTACTATCCAAAGCCACATGAATCAGTACTATTAATTGTATGCATTTTTAAAGAAAATCAAAACATTACATTTGTAATGATTGGAAGAAAAGTTATATAGGCATTCTCCATTTGCCTCTAAGAAAGAGGTAACTAGCAATTATAAAATTCGTTTTTAACTAACTGTTTAGTCAGATGATTTTAAAGACGGAAAAAGGAATTTTATGATGATTAGAACTCAGTTGTATTATTAAGATGTTTACAAATTAAAAATTCAGGGGCTCTTGTATTTTGCACTGACATTTTATTGGAATAATTTATACGCTGAATTTTTGTGACAAGTATCATCAAAAATTACTGTAATGAACTGCAATGGGGGCTCGTCTCATTATAAATTTACATGGGAATGAATAATAAATGAAAACAAATTAGAAGAGACTAAATTTCATTGCAATTCATTGCATTCTATGTTAGAACTAGTTCTGAAAAAGGCACACTTCAAAAGCATTCCTAATTTGTAAGGGCACTTAACAGGAATTCATGAGTATATATGTATTTATTTATTCTGAATTATGAATATAATATTTAGCACTAAAAGCATTTAAGTAATTTTCAGGTTGTTAATCTAATGAACACTAATGAAACTCGTTGAAGCTCCAACCTGTTTAAGGATGAAACAAATCATAACTAATTAATAAAAACAACATTACACGGTCTGGATAACTTAAAGTTATTTTTAAAGATTTAAAAAGATCCAGACGAGTAAAACATATATTTCTTCAGTTCTACTTTAATTAATATTAATAAACCAAGCTGTTATTGGTGTAAGAATTAAGATATTTCTAAAATTTTTCATAAAATTATACTTTTTATGTTGTGAGATTTCTCCTCAGAAAACGACAATTCATTAAAAAGATGTATATATTTCTTATTACCTAGTTGGAACACAATTGTTACATTTAAATATTTAAGAATGGAGAATAATTTCTGTCACTTCATCTTTATAAATATTGTTCAGTAATTAGGCTTGTTGCAGTACAATTCTATGTATTTGTTTTACTTAAACTAAAAGAGTACACTTTAATTTATTAAGTAAATGAGCATGTAAATAATTTCACCTTTCGTTGTTTCGGTAAGATATTTCAGCTATTTTATTGCGCTTGTTTCTATATGAAAGCGGAAAACATAAATATCATTATACTCAAATTAAGCAATTTTCCATTTATGATCAATATCATATCCATTAAAGTTCTAACAAAAATATTTTTGCTACAAGATATTTAGACGCATTTATAAATATCTGCTAACCATTTTATCTAGTTATCTGTCCTTATTAATGCGTTCAATCAGTAAATCTTCACTAATTCCTGTATTCTAATTTAATTAATTCTAATGCTCACTGGAAAATTTTATTTGCAATAGTTATTATAGCATTTTGTTTAAGTTAAAGAACTAGAAGCAGTGATTGCTTATGAGAAAAACATACTAAATATAGTTTTATTCAAATACGAAATCCCTTTGTTTGATTTTGTTGTTTAGTGCAAAACACAGTTAAAAAAATCAATTAAATTCCGAATATCATTTGAATATAGTCTTTGAGCAATTATTATATTTCATAGTTGAATATCGAACATAAAATTATCATTTGAGTATCATACATTAAACATCAAATAATAGGTGATGAACAAAAAAAATTTAAATGCACTCTTTTAACCAGAAAAAAGTGTTCTGCAATATGTTCGATAAATTTTTATTCGATTTCAATGATACATTCCGAAAATTTTCTCAAAAATAAAGAAGCGTGCATATTTTTGGAGGCCATATGGAGGAATATCAAACAACAGATTAACTTGTTATTTTCATTACTCTAACGAAGGAATCCCAACTTGAATTTAGAAATTAAATTCCCAATATACAATTACTATGGTACTCTCATTCATAAATGATCAGATTTTAATTAATATCCTTGTATTAAGCGTCACAAAATGTCTTTCAACAAATTAAACATTGAATTTATGAGATACCAAAGGCAAAATGTAATTTAAACTTCTCTTATTATAAAAGGAAAATAAATTCATAATTATTTGGAGTCAAATAAAGAGGGTTATAAAATTATTCATTGATTTAATTTTTTTTTAGTTTCAGAAAAGAAAAAAAACATATTTGAAAAATTATGTCCATTAAAAGGTTTAAAAATTGATGGCTGAACTAAATACAGAGTTTAAAACTTTTTTATTTTAAATACACAAAATTTTAATAAATTTATTAGGAAAATTGAAATATTTTTGTCCAGCAGCTCATCTAGATTAAATTTTAGAGTTCTGCATTATTTTATTTATACACGTATTTTGCTCCAGAAACTTTTCAACTGTGATCATCTCTATCAAGTATCAAAACATATTGTGGGGTTTTAGAATATCACTTAAGTCAATATCTTAACTTTTGATTGATTTTTGAATTGTCACCATTCTAATTAGAATTCTTATAATTCATGCTTTTTAAACTAATTGATTATGGGATTCATACAACTTGAGTGTGGCAACACAGTGCGTTATATATACAATTGGTTAATATATTTAATACGCATTTGCCTTGAGAGTACTGCCTTTATGCTCCTACTTTATGCATTTATATTAAGTAGAAACAATCATATAAACATGATAAATTGATATTGTAAAAAATATTAACTGGGGAATTGTAACAGTCAACAATTTAAAAATAATAGTTAATAGAAACAAAAACTCAAGGACTGCGCATTGTGGTTTTACGAAATTCGACATTCAATAGAGTATATATTTTTGGAAATTAACCACTCTACCAAATATAATCTTCAAAGTATTAAATTAAATTTTCACTTACTTTAAAATTGTATTCGATAAAATTAGTCTTGCGATTTATCTTATTTTGAATTCCGATTTATTCAAATAAATAAAACTTTGCTGTTTTTTCTAATCCCAGGTGGTATAACTGCCCTATACCACCTCCGTGAAGCCAAAGATCTTTAAAAAGTCTAAAATCAATAGAGGCTCCCTTAAAATTTCAAAAACTCTTAAATGTAAACATTCAAGGATATGATTGGGGAAGATTTGATCTGCCTTGCACTAAGGACATTCAGCAAAGATCCTCCATGCTTGGTAGAAGGTGACGGATTTGGTGTCTCCGTTTGCTATTGGTGATGGCCGTTTGCTGTTTTCGAGAGATATCCAAAAGGTTAAACCAACCAAAGATATCCAAAGGACTATAACCAAAGTACCAAGGGTGAGTATGTGGGACTATCCAAAGTGTACTCGACTCTATCTTTTTGTTAGAGGCGATGTCATAATTAGTGTTACATCACCTTGAAATATGTTAACTGAGGCTGTCTTAGCTGAGTTATCCACTATTTCATTACCAATTAAACCAAAGTTTGAGGAGACCCGCTGAAAGTATATAGAGTGCTCCACGGAGAGCCCAACAATGTCTAAGATATTCATGCCAATCTTATACCCCACTTTCATCCAATGAGAAAGGCTCTCTAAAGAGGCACGGCTGTGCATTAAAATCCAAATGTCCCCGAAGGCAATTTCAGAGGACTTGTTGATATACTGAAGTCTCTTACAGATTTCAATAAGTTCGGACCTGAATACAGAGCAGTTGCCGGGATTTCTAATCAAAATATCAGTAGCTTCTTCAGAAGTCTAAATGTGTACGCCACTACCAGAAAAGCCACCATCTTATTTACTGTCATCAATTTATATTTTCAGAGTCGAAGAATAACTCCAGAGACATATGTCGAGTAAATTCAGGTAACTCTGACTTTTTGCCAACTTTGGCCAAGATATCAGTATTGAAAAGAATTCGATAACAGTCAAAAAATTCCAATAAGGTTGTAAGAAATATGGTTCCTTATCTCCAGAAGGTAGACTCATCTCTTTTGCCAAGAAAAAAAGGACTTCACATACTTTCCCACTGCAAAAAGGTGTGTATGTGTGCCTGAATATCAATTTAATGAATAACCTTAACATCTTCATAAACGCAATTAAGTTTCTCATTTGAAATAACAAAAAACTTATTAATCTGCAATTGAAACAATTTGGTTTAGATAAGAATAAGTGTTTATACTTTACTCATTACTGTTTTGTCCTAAAACCTTTTCTTAGAATAAAATGCATTTTCGAACTTAAATTTTCTTTAGCATTTCTCCAGTAAATATGAATTTTATGCAATCAAAAACTAGGATTTACTTAAAGAACAAGAAGTATAAGGATCAAAGACCATTACAGGCATTCTTGTTGAAATTAAGCTGCGTTTGATGCAATATTATCATTTAAAAATCATATGTCATTACAAAAACAAAATAATAACTATTAGTGGAAAGTATATTTTAATTAGTGTGAAGAATATCAACGTTTAATGGTCACTGAAGCAAATGAATAGAAATGTTAGAATTCGAATTTTCGAACAAAATTCTGAATATTTTTTTCTTAATGATTTCTAACTACGCAAGATATAAATACCTTCTATATTTAACCCTCTTAAATTCCTCATCCATGGAGGTTTGAAATATTTTTGCAACCACTTCTATCCAATTACGCTTCTTATAGAAAACATGTTAACATTTTAAAGTATGTTTAAATTGAAATGTTGATACTAAATTTAAAATCGAAATCGTATTATACGAATTAAATATACAGTCTTTAAAATTTATCGGAAATACTTCCTAAATTTCATCCATTATAATCAACGTAATTGGCAAGCCTTACTTTCATCAACATTTAAACGTAAAAGTAATGCATCCTCTTATATTATTTTTCTCTTCAAATATTAATTTATTACCATTAGATTTACACCATTGGAAGCTACTCGTCTTTGAACTTTTCGATTACCTATCCATTTGAGCATTCCATTTGCAATTTGTTGAGTCCCTTTTGGTTTTATTTGCTACATCTTACATGATTTTCAGAGAAGAAATAGTCGATGTTTCTCAAGACAAAAGTCGAAAATCATTGTTCTGGTTCAAGAGTTTAAAGTAAATAATTTTAACAAGACGGGATACAGTTTTGCACTTTAGTCAATGCGCCTGAATTAAGACATAAACTTTGTTGTAAATATAGTTTTTGTATCCGTGTAGTTTCGTACTTTCATCAACATAGGTGCTGACTCGATAAAACTGAAATTAAATTCTCCTTAATAAGAGGACTCTCAATTCCATGAATAATGGTTTAAAAGAATTTGTAACTAACTGCAATTGCTCTTATTTTAGCTCCCAAGCCCGATTTTTATTAAAGAGAAAAGTCCTTGGAATTACTTTTAGTTATTGTGTATTAATTTTTCTTTCTTTTATAAAAATCTAGCTCCTATATGAGACCAGTTTCTCTCGCCAGGACAAATGGATACTAAAACTTTCAACTTAATATTTTGGATAACTATGTATTACTGTCTTCCACAAAGAAGTGATTTTCAAAGTTTTATGGTCATTTACCCCCTGTTTGTTTAGAAGCCTGGTATCCTTCTGCTTATTACTCTATGCATTTTACATGCATCTTATGCATGCAACTTTCTATCGATTTTATACATCCATTTCTCTATCAGGTAGGAGTAGATGTGGGTTTAAAAATGAGAGCACATCAATAGTTTCGTCCTACATTCTGCAACTAAATCTTATAATATGACAAAGTTTCAATAAGTTAGTTCTATATTAGAAAAAAGCATAAAGATAGAAAACAAAAAAATTCGGCATTGTAGTTTTTTGTTTACTATTCATATCTTCTTGTCATGTAATACCTCAAGATTTTCCAATTTAAAACATCACAATCAAACAGTGACAGTAAATTTGTTTATAATATCATATAATAAACGGAAATATTTTTAAAAAATTCATCATTTAATAAGTCTAATGTTAATTCTTAATTTTCTATTAACATAAATGAACTCGTCATTGATAATTGATCCGTATCTTGGATAGCTTTACAGCCAACAATGGAATAAAAAAATTTAGGATGAAATATTTAAGGCAACCTTGAATGAGTTACATTTCAATACAACAAGAATATATTCCAGTAAAATGTACTTTCTTCACCATCTGAAATTGCATAAAATTAGACACAAAAAAATTGTTTTTCAAGTATTCATTTGAGTATTGTTTTCAATTTTAACACGCTGGATACATCTTGGGTTGTCAATAATAGATTCCTTCTATTTTATTAGTTAAATCCTTCTTTACTACTCTTAAGACATCGTAAACAAAGTCATCTAATTAAATAGGTGCTTTGAGATATAAGCGTGAGTCATGGCGTAAAATTGTTAAAATGACTTAAAAATAACTTTTCTGCAGTTTTCAGAAGTTGACAGTTAATCTCTGAATTTCACCTAATAATCAATTAAATATTTTATAAAACATGGTACTGGGGTTTTTTCTTATTCCCAGTTTTTAAAGCGTATGCATATTTAACTTATCATTAAAATATTGGCTTTGTGGGATTTGTTATTAATATTAGGCTATCTCTACACTATTATATTTATTATTGTTTAAAGTTAATGAATGACTGCAAGAAATTTTTATTTTTGTTTCTTGTAACAGATAGGTAATGCGAAGATATATCTACAGAATTATAAATTCATTTTCATGTATATCTCATATTTTTTCAATGTATTCTCAAGATCACATATATTGAACAAGTACGTGAGGATATCATTTTTTCATCTTAACTATGTGTTGCTTTTTGCCGTTATTTGATTCTATTGGGTGAGGTGGCCTGGTGGTGAGCCCTTCTTTTCTGACGGGAAAGTTTGAGATTCGAGATTCGGTTCCACAAAAGAACCATCGAGTAAGAATGTCTGGTACACATAAAATCCATCGTGACCAAACATCCTTTCTCTGGTGTGATGCAGAAATTAGGAAATTAAGGTGTATAAGTTCAGATGTAATCCTCTTTACTACTCTTAAAAGGTTGCAAGGAAAGTCATCTAATTAAACAGGTGGCTTGAGATATAAGCTTGAGTCATGGCCGTAAAACTGTTAAAATGGCGTAAAAATTTTCTGCAGCTTTCAGAAGTTGACAGTTAATCTCTGAATTTCACCTAATAATCAACTAAATATTTTATAAACCATGGTACTGTGGTTTTTTCTTATTCCCAGTTTTCAAAGTGTATGCACATTTAACTTATCATTAAAATATATGTTTTGTGGGATTTGTTATTAATATTATGCTATCTCTACACTAATATGTTTATTATGGTTTAAAGTTAATGAATGATTGCAAGAAATTTTTATTTTTGTTTCTTGTAACAGATAGGTAATGCGAAGATAAATCAGCAGAATTATAATTTCATTTTCATGTATCTCTCATATTTTTACAATGTATTCTCAAGGTCACATATATCATAAAAGTACATGAGAGTATCATTTTTTCATCTTAACTATGTGTTGTTTTATGCTTAGTTTTGTTTAGTATAGTTATATTAACGTCCCGTTTTAGAGCAACACGAGAGCTATTTTGGGACGGACCTCGTAATTTTGAACCACGGTCAGATGATGTGCTTTTTGCAGTTATTTGATTCTGTTGGGTGAGGTGGCCTGGTGGTGAGCCCTTCTTTTCTGACGGGAAAGTTTGAGATTCGAGATTCAGTTCCACAAAAGAACCATCGAGTAAGAAGGTCTGGTACACATAAAATCCATCGTGACCAAACATCCTTTCTCTGGTGTAATGCAGAAATTAGGAAATTAAGGTGTATAAGTTCAGATGTAATCCTCATCATCGGACAACGGTTTGCAATTACCAGATCTGTCCCAAAAAAATCCTTGTGTTGCTTAGAAACTTGTCATTAATATAATGACATAGTTTTTATTCACCATTTAATAAAATATTCTAATAATTATTAATATTTTATTTGTAATTTAATATTATAATCTGCCACCAAGATTTCCTTTTCAATTCTTGAATTAAAATATTTTCTCAAAATTTATCCATTTAAAGAATTAATTTTGGATTTAAGAAAATAACCTCAAATTACTTATCACGCTAATTTCCAACTATCACATTCGTTTGTCTCATTTAACTATCACTAAAATATGCATTTATTTGTTCAAAACACTGTTTACATTTCGAAATCATTTGAAAAAAAAAAGAAATATGTTTTTAGTTTATAAAGTATCTATTTTATTTAGCTTAATATTTTTATTTTATATTTTGACACTATTTGAAAAAAAAATATTTTTGAATTATTCTATTTATTATTTGACGAGATTAATTATTAAAATTTTAATTCTAAAACTACGGGGTGTGTTTTTTTTTGCAAAGATCATTTTCTAATTTTCGAGATAACCAAATATGTTCAATAAATTAAAATATTATTAAATGGGTGAAAGTATCTGAAAATCTTTATATCCTTCATTAAAATATTTTAAAACGAAAATGAGATGAAAAAACGCATCAAAATCTATTAAGACATTATACATGTGAATTAATGCATTTAATCATTTCTCTCGAATTAATAATGCAGTGATTTCAATTGCTGCATGCTTTAAAGAATTTTTCTGGATTTGAAATCTGATGAATAATAAGAAAGCTTATTACAATCTTATCAGTTCAATGTTTAGCTGAGTCATAATTGATTAATAAACAAAAGATCACAACCCTTCAATAATCAAATCATTATTTGCACCTGCAAAAAAAATGGCTAGAAAAATCATGCATATTTTTCTCCCGTCTTGTTAAATTATTTTAATAAATCAAGCTAGAATTAAAGTCGAGAGTTAATATTTATCGTTAGTTTGTCATCATTTTGAAACAGAAACTTGACAATTCCTTAAAAAGGCATATTTGCTGTTTAGCATAGCATTTAAGAAGGTGAATTAGAATTTATACTAGTAAAAGAGGAAAGTATCCAATGCTGTAATAAAAAATATATTTTATAATTAGATTTTACTGTACTATTTTTTTCCACTTGAAAGAATAAAACATATTCGTCCTATTAGGGAAATTAGTTTTAATTTGTAGATTTTCTTTATTTTGTATATTTGCTTCTATTCTGTCATGTACTTTCACTTTCAAAACGTATGCTTTTCGAAGGTAATAAGAAGGCAAATAATGTCAAAAATATAACAAAATATATTGAAGTATATTATAAACTAGATTCTTAAATATATTTGTAAGCATTAGTAAATATATAAATATTGTTACAAACCTCTAATGTTGCTTTCCAGCAAGATTGTTTCAATCACTGAAAAAGCCATTTTACCATTAACTGTGTTGGGAACTGATAGGGAACCGCATCAATTATCTGAGAGCTCCGTGAAAACCTTGGAGACCATTTGGCGATTTGATGAAGAATTTGGCGACAAAATAGACATTACTTGAATCTTTAAAAATTTTATCAGTTGAGCCAACAGGAGCAGAGACACGACTGAATTGTCCAAAACCTTCTCTGTCCACTTTCCGGAAATTACAAAAAGCCGGCAGTCTCAGACTTCAGGCAATCATAGTCGTGATTCTATTCGTCGAGTAGATAGCGAAGCAACTGCCGAATATTTGAGTCAATCCATCGAAGAAGAAACGTTGAATGGAGCTCAAGTTATTATTGAACTAAGCTGAGTGTTGAGTAATGAATTTATTATGGAAGCAACATCGAGTCGAATGTGGAGCAGCCTGTCGGGCAGTAGTCAATCGGCAGCTGGATGCAACTAAAGTGAAGAAGCAGTGCTGAATTTCAGACATTTGGACAGACAGTAGTGTGAAGCTACATGGATTCCCTCCTTCTGAATTTTGTCTGACTGTTCTGTGTGCTATGGATATCTGCACTACATATTAATACTTGTGGGCTACTACTCGTTGTAGTATGCTGCTGTGTTATCTTTGTTCGTCTCGGCTGTATTTTTACTGTCCGTGATTCAGTGTCTTTGCATTCAGTAAACTCCATTGTTTTCTATTCTGATCTGCTGATTGTGTTTTTTGCATCTACCAGCAAATTGGAAAGAAACTCGGTGGAATTTCAGAAACAATATGTTATATTTAAGAATCTTGAATTAAATCGATTTTTCCGCAATATCGAACCTGATGTTGTCTGTTAAGACTATTTTCGGTTACAAACTTATCTTATATGCGTTTACTTTGATCGAAAAATTGCAATTCAATAAAAATCAACGTAAGCTACCTTAAGAGAATTATTGAACGGCATTATTCCTGTTCAATAAAAACCAATTAAGTGAATTAAAAAGTACAAATTATTATTGATCTAACGAAGAATTAAAACACTGCACCTTAGGACAATTTGGAAAATGTGCTCTAAAAAAAGAGCATTTTCGTCATGCAGTTTTTTTTTCTGCATAACTAGTAATATTCCAATCAGAAAAGTTTTCAAGTGGTTAAATGCCTGTTCAGTTAATTACTTTAAGCAAATAAAGCAGTTAAAAAGAACCGGGCAAAATATTTGAAGAGAAAAATATCCAATAATAAGAATACATTGCTTCAAGGAACATATTAATGAGATGCACTTCAGAAAATGTATATTTACATAGACGAGTAAAATGTTTTTACTTTGAAAACAATTTATATTAATTTCCTAAACAATGCATTTTTTCAGCAGAAAATAACATTCGTCGAAAAGTATTTGAGTAAAATTTGTTACAATATGTGTGCGTTTTTCTATTTGTTGTAATTTTGATTCTATTGTATTCCTTTTTACTTTTCATATATTTTTAATTTACTTAGATTCATCTGTATTTTGGTAGTAGCAGCTGTAGCATTTTCTAAATACAATGATAATTTTTTAATAGTTTATTAAAATTTTTATCTTGTTCGTATACGAAATAATTTTTTAGTTTCCATTCGTATTTTTAGTTAGAGCAATATTTTTCCAATAATAATCTTCAGCACTTCATATTCATTTTTTTATTAAATTGAAGAGTTTTGTCTTAGGAGTTTCTCCACGAAATATAAACATGAAAACGCATAACAAACTTATCACCGAATCGAAATAATTCATTTTAAATGAAAATATTTTTTTTCATCAACCAATTTATCTATTTGATCTATAGATGATATTTCATGGCTAACTATCTTTACTTAAAAAAACGTTTTTTGGGTTAGATTTTAAAAATAAAATCTTCTTCTTTTATTCGAAGAGAAATATAAAAGGTCATTTATACTCTTATTGCCATCAGTGGCTATTGCACAGTTAATTTAGCTAAACAACGAAAGTAATAAATGCAATTTTACTAGGTGGAGTTTATTTTACGTTTTCTATTATACTTAAAAAGTGGAATAGCTTGTAATACGTATTTTACCTTACATTTATCTGAAAAAAATAAATGTAAATTTTACAGAAATGTCCCCCGAATGTCAGCTGTACAGTCTATTAATAAGCTATATATCAATTTTGACATTCTCAACATTTAATATTTCTTAGTTATTGTGTTCTCATGCATTAAATAAATAAAAAAATGTATACCCTCGTACCACCTTTAACCTAGAAAAAAATATTTTTAAACTAAATTCTTGAATTTTTGACAAATTTCAGCATTTTAATTCTATTTATTATTACATGTTATTCATTAATACATGGATTGCAAAAAAAATTTAATTCGTTTATTTAATATAAATATTAAAAATGTTGAAATGAAAGTAAAAACACTTTTAATTTTATCTGTGATGATGATTTAATTATAGCATTAGTTAAATTTATTTTTCTTCACAATCATTTTGTTAAAGGATTTTCTTACTCCTGACTTATTTCACTTCATTTCCTATAAACACAATTCGATATATATTCATTTACAATATTGTTAATCAAATTCCCAACAACATTATTTAGCTATCATCAACAATAAATTCAGTTTTCTTAAAATATAATTTAAAAAATATTTTAAGTTAAAAATTTGTAAAGTAAAAATAATAAATCATTATTATATTTATGACTCAATACAATTTCAAAAAATTAATAAAATATATGCTTATAACAAGTTTATGGTTTTATTTTCATGTTGCTAATCTACCAACTTATTTTTCTACTGTCTTAATACAGACATGAAGACATTTTTGAATACTTTGGCAAATTACTTTCGAATCAAGATAACCAAGCTTTTAATCGAAACTTTTCAAACTTAGTTTATCCTCAGCTGTCAGGTAATAAGATGAAACTTTTCTCTAAACATCTTTAAATCGAAGGCTGATTACTTTTAAAAGGACTAATCTTTTCGCTCCAAAGGGATGGATATCATTTAAAAGGGCCTTTTAAAATCTTTTTCATTCTTAAATTCGGAGAAAATTTATTAGCAGGTAATCTCTGAGTTTCCCTTTAACTAGAACAGACAAATCTTTCAAATTTAAATTTGCAGTGCAGTTAAAGTGGAACGAAATTTAAGTATCACACTATTTTTATTCTTTAATTCTTAATTGTATGTTTATAAAAAGCAGACTGCGCGTACATGCAAATGTTGATTAGTATTTGTAAAACTGAACACACTTCCTTTGCATTAAATCATTTAGTTATGTATCAATATTTATCATGATAAAGTTTTTACAATTAGAAAATGAAGACACAAATATATGAGAGTATGATTCTTTTTCTCACATCGACCATATTGTATGTGGGGGTGTATGTGTGTGTGCATGTGTGGGCGTGCGTGTGTGTGTAGCATAGTTTTGCAGGCTAGTAGGCAAAAAGACGAAAAATTTGGAATTAACTTCAATTTTTTATTCAGCTGAAGGGTATGGTTTATGCATAAGGAAGAGCCGATTTAATGCATTTGTTTATTTCGGAAAATAAGAGAAAATTGTAAGAATTATTTTCTTTAATGCCTTTTAAAAGATTTTAATGCCTTTACTAAAGGTTTTCACTCACGTTCTGGATTCAGGACAGAGTCCTTTGGAAATCGTGTCATGGCTGTTAAGATGTTTATTCTTTCGAAAATCCTAGCAATTTTTGCAACCCATGTTGGAAATAATCAAACGAAAATGTATAATTTGGATCAGAAGAAGAAAGGAAATTTTTAAGTAAAGGAAGTCATAGACGGATTTAAGACGAAAACTAATTAGAATTTAAATTGGATTACGAGATATCATTTCACTTTTCCTCCAGCTGTAGGACGAGGAATTGTGTTCGAGTGCTTTCTAAAAGCACCATATTTTAGAATATTTCCTACATAAATTTAAATGTTTATTAAAAATGACACCTAAAGTTTCTTTACGTTTATTTTAATGCAAAAGAGTTCATTTCAACAGGAATACTCAAGTTATAAAAAAGAAAATTATGAGTGATAATTTTAAATATATAATACTAACTTATATAATCAAAAACAATAACGAAATGTTAACAAAAATTAAAAGTATAATGCACATTTATGCTTCAGACATTTTCTACAGAATCTTAGCTGATATTCTATAATTGGTGAGGAGAATCTATGGTAACCTTCCACACATTATCTTTGAAAATCGCTGGGAAATCGGGTTTGCAAAAATAATCCATTTAGGAATAACAGCAAATTTTTAAATAAAATAGTTAAGATTTTATATAAAACATTTGAAAAAGAAAAAATAAATACGACTTAAAGTACTTTTATAATAAATATTAGCTATAAAATAAATGGTATAAAAATGGTTGTTTATGGAGATTTAAAAACATCGCTAGCCGGCTTTCTGGCATTGAGATAGCACCCGTGATCTGGACGTCCAGAATTCGAGTCCCGGTTTGGTTCGGGTATGGGTGTTATTTCTCTATTCTATCTGTCAGATGTGTGAATGTGCCTTATTTGAGAAGGGGTAGAGGGAGTGAATGAGTGATGAGGGAGTGGCGAAGTCATACCCTTGGCCTAGATGGCACAACTAAAGCAAAAGACTATTCGGTTTAAATCACTGTATTCGTAACAGTGGGCGTATACAATGGAAAGTGCCATAAGAAACAACACACAGAAAAAACGTTGCTTCTTTAGTTTTGTAAATGAAAAATTCGTCTTTTGTAATAATATAACAAAGCTAATAAAAGAGATGCCATAAGATTAAAGAGTTTAATTGCAATCAGAGGTTAAAAACTTTCCTCACAGTTAATCACTACATTATTCTAAATATTACAAGTGTCCTTCATAAGTTCTTATTAGAACCTTAAATATTATAATGATAAGTTTCATTTATAAGTTTATTTTCATTTTAAAATTTTCTTCTGAATTGAAATTCTGAGGATTAAATAAACCTTCAGAATTAGTTATTTTACCTATTCTTAATAGCACTAGTATAAATTTTAATTTGAATACATTTTAAAATCCTACATGTAATAAAATCTCAATTATACGTTTGTTTAAAAAATTTTTAAAAACTGAATTATTTTTTAAATAATAATCTAAAAACATTATTTACAATTATTCCATAACTAAAATATACAATTCAAAATATAATTAATAAACCATAATGTAAATTTTAAACTGATGTAAGTAGGCAATATTATTTTATGAATTCAGTAATACTATTTCATCTGTTGAGCCACGAAAGCTTGTTCCATATATAAGTATTTAATGTCATTCTTGGGCACTTCAATCACATTAAGGGAAAAAGGGCAGCAAATAATTTCAATAACAACAAACTTAATCCACAACAAATTTGCAACACAAAATTTATAGAGCAGTATACGTTCTCTAATGCTCATTTGAGTCTAAATCCATCTTCGTCGATTAAGATGATATCTATTGCTGTGAGGATGAGCACAAAAAGTCTAATCTGAATGGGGAAATAATTAGATGAAAGTATATTGGGAAAATATTAAATTTCTCCAGAAAACTATGAGACGGAACATATAACTAGAATCGCATAGCAAGTATTTAGCGTAGAATGGAATACTTCTACATTAACATAATAATAATTTAGTTTTGAGATTGATAGAAACGAATCACTGATTTTGGCGATGATGATAAGTAATTAAATTTCAACTAATATAGAAACTTATTTTGAAAAAAAAACTGAGCTCTTTCATTTCAAGCATAAAAAAGAAAATAGAATCTTCAACATTAAAGTCATATGTGTATTGAAGAATAGTAATAAAAGAAGGATAATTTGTTTTATACCTCCAATTACGTTAAATGAGAAAGTAGCAGTGCATAAAAAGCGACGGACTTTTAAAATTTTATAGCTGCTAGCTTGTGAAGTTAAATCTAAAATATAAATACAATGAATTTCAAAATATACATTTAAAATGTAAGTTAAATAAACCGCCAGCTATTAACAATCAGGTGGTTCTGCGGATATTTTGATAAAATTTTATTTTAATTTAATACTTTAAACATAATTTTAAATACATGATTCTACTTAATTGTGAAACATCAATACTGTGCTATTTTAATCATCTTATACATGTTCAGTTTATAGTATACAGGAACCTTTTAATGCGAACCAGTGACATGCAATCATAATACTATTCGAATGTAAACAGAGCAGTTCATCAATCTTCTAAATTTTTCAATATTGTTTCAGTTTTTTTTTTTTTTTTTTTTTTTTTTTTTGTAAACTTTACAACTATTAAACGGATTAATTCTTCTTTAGTGTTCGGTAATGGAATTAAATGAAAAATTTAGATGAAACAAAGAAAAAAGCATGAATATTCAGAGCAACAATACGATCGATTATTAGAATAAGGTAAAAAATATATCTTAAAAAATTACCAAAATTCGGGAAACAAAATTTCTTGTATATTAAAGTGATATAATCTAAAAGACAATTTATTAAATTTTAAAATGTTTTAAATTCA